>CABFPE010000090.1:245741-263509 GCA_900660155.1 Hofstenia miamia
ATATTCCAATTGTTCTTCACAATTGCGATGACATATTAAAAAAGAAAAGTTTAAATAATTGTGAATGAAAAGAAATTGTCTTAAGCAACAGTAGTTGAAACAGTGCATTCTGATATATTTCACAATTCTTTACAGATGAGTTCTTAAAAAAATTTATCAAATGTCTATTTCAAGGCACTGAATAGGAATATAAACTCTCAATTTATATTGACAGTTAATGAATTGCGACAATTTAGTGAGTAGCAATATTCATGTCTCTAATCAAACTTGGATCTTGCTGGCGGTATTTGGAAGAGAAAACCAGAATAATTCAAATGTAGATGTAATGATCACACGATATATGGCACAAAAAGGACTCGGATTTAACTACTAAGTTTCACTTCTCAAAATTTCATTTAAAAATGGCTTTGGAAAATAAATTTAGAAAAATATTACAATTAGAAGAAAAAATAAAATAAATATCTACATTCAAAAATTGTTTGAACAATAAATAATACTGATAATTCTAAATGCGGCAAGAAAAGAAATACAAACAAAATATAATATAACAAATCAAAGAATATTGACAAATAGTAATGATAATTAATTGGGATTATGACAATGTCAGTTTCGATTAATAGAGTAATAAGGATTGTAAAATTTAAAATCTCGCGATTTCAGATTTTTTGTATTAAAGGTGAAAAAGTATTTTTTAATATCAATCTTAAAATTTTTAGCCCAGTTATTTGTTTGTTATAATTTGGTAAGTCATTCATAGCTGTTTGGAAAAAAGTTTTCATTATTCGCTTTTCATATGTATTTGATTCCATTAAATGCGTTCTTTTGTTTTATTTTTTCGGAAAGTCATTTTTGTTATATGGGAATGTTTTAGAACATTTATATAGATATAACGTATACAATATATTTCCTATTTTTGGAAATGATTAAAACTTAATAATTTATTGGTATTTTTTATTTAGAAATAAATTGTGCAATGCTTAGAATACCGTAGTAAAATGTACAATATTTTCATGTATTTTTAACTGGAAGATTTGGTTTGTATGGGTAATCACAAAAAATTTGGTTTTCCATCAATACTATTTCCCTTCTTTTTTTGTGAAATATATTAATACATAGAAATTACGTTCGTTAATGTACTATTCATGAATTGACAACTAATTTTTCACAAAGTGAATTGATACAAAGTCCTAAACGTGTACATGTACATGATTGTCATCTTAGTCAAATATATTCACAACTGGCTGAAATAACTAGGTCACTGGCTCAGCTACTTGTCCGCTTGGTTTGGATCAGAGAAATGGACTGTAATAAAACCAATTATAAGCTTTAGTCGTTCTTTTGTATATAATCTTTAAATAGCTATATATGAATAAATCATTTACTGTCGCATCTTGATGGTGTTGCAATTGATTGGAAAATGTAAAAAACAAATACATAATCTCCTATTTCAAAACACGTTTAATAGGTTTTATAAGTGATTTTGTTGCAACATCAGTTGGCGTCTCATGGTTAGACAAAATGGGTAGTGTTTTGAATTCAATTGTATGTTTCGCAGTTGAGAAAAATTAATACAAAATTTACTTCCCCATCTCACGGTTAGTCAAAACAATTGTGGTTGAAGAAAATCAAACAATTTTCAATAATTGAATCGTTGTGGCAAGAAAGCAATTCGGTTAATTTAACTACAATTATCGATCATATAAGCTAAAAAGGATTCAAACAGAATTAAAAGTAAAATCAATTACATTTTATAAAAAATAGATCATATCACGCGAAAATGTAATGCATTCAATAATAGTTAGTTGCCTCTTTTACTAACAGTGAAAGGGACAGCAAAATTAGTCCATGTGCTGAAACAGTCGTCGTAAGTCAGCTATAGATTTCAATATATTAAATAATAAAAGGAAGGTAATAAAATTTTAAATTACACAAAAATTATAAAAGTTTACACAGTTACATTTAAATCATAAATTGAAATTAAAAATCATCTTTGAACATAGTCAGCAATATCTAACTGGCGACCACGCGAAATGCAATCTAAAAACAAAGTTATATTATTTAGAACTAGAATGTGCAAAAGATACACCCTTTTACATATTAACTGAATAATTTAAAAACGCCTTGAATAAGCGAGTTGTCTATATGTTTAATTTCTATGCAGTTTCTTATCAGCCACTAACACTTACTCAACTGTCTGTTGTGTGTTCTATTGTTATGTCACATCACACCGACACTCAGTAAACTGAATTCAGCATGGATGCAACTCCCGAACAGCGCCAGCGCGTTATTGCTCTAGCACTGTATACCTCAAAATCTCAAACTGAAATTGCTAATAACATCGGTGAATCCCAGCCAACGGTCAGCAGGATCATCAGGCGTCGTGCCCTTACTGGCACAATTGCAGTTCAGAGAAACGGAAGGTGTGGGCCGAAGAGAAAGACTACAGCACGCGATGACAAAAAGCTACTCAGAAAAAGCCTCAGCAATCCTAGATTGATTGCGATTGACCTCAAAAGAAAAGAATATCTCTCCATCTCAGTGAGAGCTGTAATAGCACTTCTCCGAATCAATTTGGAAAAACCTCATATTTTCAGATGAGTGCTCTTTTGCAGTTCAGATGACTCGTCATTAATACGTGCGCAAAGGAGCAGAATATCCAACAAGTGCTCACATGGTGCAGAGTGTAAACACCCGCACACAGTAATGATTTGGGGATAAATGCCGTGGAAGGGAATCGGTCGCATTCACGTTGTTGATAGAATAATGAACTCCAACAAGTATGTGGATGTCCTCAAGAATAGGGTGATCCCTTAGGCACACGAATAGTATCCTGATGGTGCCTATACATTTCAACAAGACTCCGCCCGATGCCTCGAAGGCGTCGATGAAATTCATGAACGACCATGGCATACAAATTCTTCAATGACATGAACCCCATCAAAACAATCTGGGCAATTCTCAAATGGAGGCTACAGCAAGAGTCGTTTACCAGCAAGCAGCAGCTTATCAAGCTGTTATGTAGTTTGATTATTATAACAACATACAAGATTTACTTATTCAGTTAATATGTCCGCGGGTGGAAGATTAAATTTGAATTTAATAAACAATTTCCCCATTCATTTACCATACGCTAAAATAGGTAATCGAACTTCCAACAGTATTTCGATGTGCAAAGTGAGGTGAAAATGTTAAAATTTTAGTATTTATTGCTGAATAAACATGATAGTAGTGTGATTTTTCAAATTATCACGTAGGAGCTAGCATTAGTGGCGTAGGGTTGGGGACGTGGTGGGACAAATGACCTAACGCCAGCAGACAATAAAAAGGGAGGTGCCGATAAGACGCCATCAGCACCGCAAGAAGGATACCAATTCATTGCAACATTAAGCATTAAGAGGTGGGCCGTCACTTATACAGTTGATTACCAATAAATATAAGTGGTAAGTTGGTGATGCACAACTTTGCAAGCGTAAGGCAAGTGAAGCCAGAGGTGCAAAAATCTTGTCAGATCTTAGCAGCTTTTCTTCAAACAAAGAAAAGAATATGTGCGAGTTAATCCTGATGAAGAAATGGACAATGACAATGAGAATTCTGGATACGGTAAAGAATAAACGGAAAAATAGTCAACTTGCGAGAGAGAGATGATGGAACTACGTGCTCATCGTTCAGATGTAGGCGCCACCCGAAAAGAAAACTCAGAGTTAGCTGTATTAGAACACACTAACGTAGGGTATTGGACCTTTACATCGGCAGGTGTGCCCAGGACTTGCCAAAAGTCAAAGCATGAATTGTGAGAATTGGGGCAGGTGTATTTCGACATGACAACGTGACTTACCAGACCTCCAACATGGTAAAAAGTGTAGAGGAATGAACAAAAACTGGTTCGTTAAAACTATACCAAATGGAGGGCAAGTGCCTAGTCCTGCGAAAGCAAAGTCAGCATTAGAGTCATCTAGCAAACTTAAAATTGCAAGAAAATAATAAAGAAATTGAAATATGAAGAAAACCAATGTCACTGAAAGTCATTTCTTAAGTGGAAAGAAATTGAACGCATGCTTAAAAAGGCAGGTGGAATAAATGACGCTATTGAGAACCAAATTCAAAGCGAAAAACACAGATGGAGATAAGTACTAAGGAGAATTATTGACGTCATCCAATTCCGCACTTCACAAAACTTCGCACTGAGGGAACACTTTGAAAACCTGGACAGTACAAACCTAGAAACTTTCGCGTAAGTAACTCCGAAGTTCCTATCAATTATGATACGGTTATTGCTCGCTACCTTGCAAATGTCAAAGAAAATCCAAGAAACATCTCAAACAAACCGAAAGATTTAATTAAAATTCTAATCCAATTTGCAATCGTAGACAACCGTTTAATTTAGCTGGGCCCCGCGTGCATGCATCGTTGATTATGTTCCTCAATGAGTTAATTGGTCACCTACGTGCAGTGGCGCGTTTAGGACTTTTAAAACGGGGGCTGACACCTATTTTTATAGAAAAAAATGTAAAAAAAGTTGTTTGGACAAAAGTAAGCTTAAACAAAATGCAATCGTCTGTTTTTAGCAGCAAATCTATTGATAATTTCTTGAATTAAAGATAACAATTTTTAATTTTGAGGAAAAGAGAACATCTTTCTTAAGTGTTGACAGCTGGCCCCAAAAGGGGAGGGCCGGCGGTCGCCCACCTAAACGCGCCCCTGCCTATGTGCACTGGCTGTTCACAGCAGGGGACAAAGTGGCGCTAGGAAATAAATACAACCATGTATTTTCCTGCGGATCTTCGTGCGAAAACTGACACAACCTTCCATAACTATCGTCGATCAACGTTTAGAATCGTTAGTACCGAAGTCCGGCCTGATTTTTAAGTCCGTTTCCATCTCTGATTGAGCGGAAATTTAAGTATTGGTTTCAGAATATGTTACAAATTAGACTAAACGAGTAGACTGAAACAAAATTGTTATAATGTAAATGGAGCCCATTTTTTATCATTGTCCCCACAACTACTCGCTACGCCACTGGCTAGCATCTGTTGCTTTTGATACAAGCAATATTTTTATGCCCTTCAGAAAAATAATAATTGAAATTTTATAGTCAACATGATAGATGTAGATGCTATAATGCTAAAATACGTTGGTTACAATTTCCTTTTAAATTTTCGTATTTAATACTTTGACACAAAAACTTATTTTATGTTGATGAATTAAACTACTTAGCTGTTGCCTTAGTAAATTTTTTTATAAGGAGACTTAATCCATTTAGAGACTGTTGAATTAGAAATTTAGAAAGCTTATGTAAATGCGATTCTATCACAAATAATGATAAAAAAATAAGGAAATGTATGCACAAACATACGAGATTTAATAACAAGAAAATCCCCATGAAACACTAAAAAACATTTTAAATACAAATTGTTTCGATGTTGAAAAATGCCTTGACATGAAAAAGTAAACAATGCAACCTAATGAATGATTAAATCAAAATTTCAAAAAATATTGCTTTATAATAAGAAATGAGAAATTTAAATACTTTTCAAAAAAATTTTTACTTCTCAAACAACTGCCTTCATTAGTCAAAAAGAAATTGATAACAATATGTTGATGTAAATATACTTTTTGGAATATATTCTTAAAATGTCAACTTACAATTTATTATAATTTTTGTATGCAATCAAATTTCTAAAACTTATGCAAAATGATGCATCATTTAGGGTTTTTTAACTGACTTACTTCTTTAAAAGGTTGAAATTGATAAATTAAAAATTGATATGCCTTGCATACTGTTAGGGCTAAATTCAAACCTGAAAATCATTAAGAGAAAATAATAAACGTTTAAAGAAATAATTTTAACAGAGAATCGATTGATAATGGAAGTGAATTCAAAAGATACTAAAACTTACCAAATATCCAACTTTCTGAAACAAATGGAATTTTCAAAGGAATGCGACTTCTTCCAATGCAATACTGGGCCTGGCGGGGAGAATTCACGACCCAACCACCCGCAAGTCCAATTAAATGTACTAATTCCCCTTGTGGTGGTTTACTATAACATCCTATTACTATTGGTATCATTGGAATAAAGTCACAGCGATACAAATTCTTAGATAACAAACGGCATTCACGTGAAATCTAAAATTTGAAATCGTTACGGATAAAATGTATAGTTCAAAGAATATCAAATTGTACGTCAAAAGACTTACATGTGCACCTTCAAATTTCATAACTTCATAAGCCTCTTCACGAAGACGGGATCCATTTTTTACAGAATCGCGAATCTAAAAATACGCAATCAAGTGAATATAAATTTTTTGTAGAATTATTCAAGATTAATGAACAAATTTCATGACAGCCTCAATTTATTTATTACGATCACGATCAATTAACCATGGTGATAATGTGAATGTAACTACAATTGATCATATTTTGAGCTTCTGCATAAACTTTGTTATTCGTAGTACATGATCCCAATACATAATTAAGCTGCTAAAATAAGGGTTACTGGATAAACGAAAGAGACTGAGAGTAATACCCGTGAAGTTCTCAGTTACATATCTGGAATATCGAAATTTTAATTTTTTCTTTCTGCAAATGAATGTTTTCAAACCTCATTTGTTAAGACGTTAATCGCTTTACCAGGGATGTCAGTTATTTTTTTCACAATGACATTGCAGGAATGCGATCACTGTACCGCAGTGGTGAATACACCATTATGTATTATCGAACGGAGCTTAGAAGAAAGACATTAATCTCGGCAGCTTTACAGTATCTAGCAGAGTGGCAACAGAGTCACCATGTCTGCGGGTCACTTGATCAACTTTTTGCTAAAGGCTTCCGGGTCCACTGGGTCACCGGGTCATATTTATATAAACAAACTATTGAAATCTATTACACAAGGGGACTCATCTCAATAAAGTCAGGCTTATTATTACGTAAACATTGAATTACACAATTTTCATGTTTGCCTTAAATAGTTTTCAAAATTTTTTTATGTTGATTTTCTGTAATAGGCCCTGTGAATTCACTTGTTTTATTTCCAACTTTTTCTATTTCAAAAATTTCAAGATCCGGCACCGTACTGTACGAAGATTTGAATGAGAATTTTTTTTAGGAGCTGACCCCAGTTTTCTTCTTCAAGTACTCGGTTGCAACTCTGGTATCTAGTGATTTCCGGTAACCTGTAATTACCACTGTTTGTACTTGTTTTGTATCATTCTTATTTATATAAAATATTATTTACACTTACGGCCATTAAATATTATTATTACTGTTATGTTCGCTAACTTAAACAAAGATCTCGCTGCTGAGGCTCTCTTACATCTCTTCAAAACTGCGCTCTTTTTTGAAGAAGAAATTCCTACTCTCTCTGATGCGTGTGTTCAGTCCTCTCCAACAAATGTTGGATGATTCGTCATTCTCCTGCACTACGTCAATATTCATCTTTTAAGGAAACTTCCCAATCACCAAAACCGTAGTCAAAATGCAATTATGTCAAATCTATTAAACCTAACACTACTACATTTCTAATTGGCAGTAGTATTCTGAAGTATGCTCGTTCTCAAAATGTTCTTCCAAATCAGACGACTACAATCCACTCATATCCAGGTCACAACACAAAGAAGCTCAGTGGCAAAATCTCTTCATATCCCAAAACTCACACCAACTGAATCATAATCAACGTTGGCCTTATAGATGCTCTTAACTCCAATGACTCTCTGTCTTTCAAATCTAAGTTAAGCAGGCTAATCTCAGAAGTACGTCGTCAATTCACACCTCGCGTCATCTACGTTCTCGAAATCACTCTTGTCTGTCACGATTCCAATATTCAAAGAAGCTTCATAATTCAAGAATTCAACCGAGTCATCCACTCTCTATCTGTGAACAATTTCTGTGATCCCTGTTTTCCAAAGCTTTTCACATGCTCCTCGTCACATCAATGACAAACTTCTTGCTAGGGATGGAATACATCTTTCTCGTCAAGGTCTAGCTCACATGATCCACAATCTCCAATCCTACTTCAGACCCCATGAAATCTCCAATCCATTTCATTGTATAGCAAATGTTTCCTATTCAAAAGCTGTAACTGCTTGTCATGTCCTTCTCCTTACTCCTTCATATCAATCTAAATGAAACAGGTACTTTTAATTTTGTAAATTTTAACATATCTTTCTTTAAAAAATATAGCTATATACTCTATACATTCAGACATATCACCTCTCAACTCACAACACACCACCACTAAGCACTACTACATAACAACACTTAAATTCAGTAAGTTCATTTTCTACCAAATCTTTAAGTTTTGCTCTAAAATTTATGAGAAAACAAACGGCAATTTTCTTAAAATCGTATGTTTAATTCTTCTTTTAATATACTACGCATATACAGTTAAATTCAGTGTGTGTATTCCTAATAATCTCGATAAATATTTTTATTTCATAAGATTACTACTCTCAGGAGATATTAAACTTAACCCAGGACCAATTTTAGAGAATCGCAAATAGAAATAAAACTAAAAAATTACTGCAATAACTATAAATTTGTATATCTCAATGCTAGAAGCCTAATTTCAAACAGAAATGACTTTCTAAGCATAATAACTAAGATAGGACAAAACGCAATATTCTTAATTACCAAAACTTGGTTACAACATGACACTGATCCTAATTTGTTTAATCCTGACAGACATTATTATGACATTTTCATAAAAAACCGATTAGGTAAAGGTGGCAGGCTCATGATTTTAGCTCCCAAATATTTAAAACTGGTACATACATTAGAATATGAATTAAAACACGATATATTTGAATCAATCTGGATAGAAATTATATCACTTGAAAATAAATGCAATAAAGAACTGAATAATATCACATACAATAACATTAAGAATTATCATATTGAGTATTTAAAATTTAAGGCAAATGAAATGTCTGAAATAAGTGATCTCTACTATTCTATAAATATATTTGGTGACTTTAATATAAATTATTATAATTATTTTGAAAAAAAATCGTTAAAAGAATTTTGCACAACATATGATTTTCATTGTGTAAATACTGACTGTCCTACACAACATAACAATTTAATTAATTACTTCCTAAAAAATTCCGACTTAGTTTTTAAATCCTTAATATTTGAATCATTCAGTGACCATGCTCTCTGCACATATATAAGTAATGTAACTACCAAAGCTAATAATTTTAAAATAATTTATGCAAGAGATTATCTAAATTATTCAGACGAAATAATGGAAACACTTTTGAAAAACATATTGTTCAACTATATATACACACATTAAAATCTGGATCTTGCATGATTAATTATATCTCAAAAGAATTTTGCAATGCAATTAATAAAGCGGCATCAATTAAGTACTGCATAGTAAAATTAAGGGCGCGAAAATTTGCATTATCAAATGCCGATGATAATTATATACGTGAACAAGTAAGCGTTAAAAGAAAATTGTTTGAACTCGCTAAAACAGAACCGACAACTAATTGGAGTAACTACGAAAAATGAAAGAAGATAATTGAACAATTATGAAAAAAAATCTGCCTTAAAACAGAAAAGGTTCTCGATAAACTAAGCAATACAAACGAAAAATGGGGATATATTCATAAAATTTTGGGAAAAAGTAAAGGAATTTCAACTGACATTAACGAATTAAGTATTGATAACAAAATTACAACGGAAAAAACAAGAATAATAGACCATCTAAATGAAACATTTAAGGAACTTGGCAATTTCAATTTTCCCCAATATAAGAGAAAGACCAATATTAATAAATTCCTAGAAAAATCATATTTTTCTTTTAGACTCGTAAATGCAAATGAACTGGAAACCATAATAAAAAATTTAGACACAAATAAATCAACTGCATCTTATAATCTTCCAAAGTTTATTATTAAACGTCATTTAACCAATGTATTATTGATAATGAATTCCCTGATATATTTAAGAAATCAGACATAAGCCCTATATATATAAAAAGGCAATTTTCTAAACGCACAAAATTATAGGCCAAATTGCATTGGCCATTCCTTTAGTAAACTATTTGAAAAATTATTAAATAATCAAATAAATGCATATTTGATATCTGAAAATATTCTTTCAAACAAACAATTTGCTTTTCGTAATGGTTATAGCACTCAAGATGCAACTTTATCAATATCAGAACAAATATAAAAAATTAAAAAATGGCTTTTGGAGTTATGTATCTTCACCATCTGCTCTCAAATATATATCACAAACAATTAATAAATTCTTTTTGTTTACTTCATTTTCAATATTGCTCATTTCTCTTTACAAACATAATTTCAAAATATCGCATACTTCTGTCTAAAACTTTCAATTGCTCTACGCAAAAACATGACAGCTCATCCGTCTATCGAATTCAATACAGAATATTAGCTCCTTATTAGAGAATTCAAATGCATATGGTATCAATATTATTTAAGTGTAAATCTGGCACACCTTCTCTTTCATTTTTAAAACAATATATTAAATTAAATAGACGTTCTCAAAAAATTTTTATGCTTAGATAAACATTCAAATAGTTTTCATCACATGGCAACTAAAATTTGGAATAACTCAGACCATGAAATTAAAATGGAAATTAACTACAAAAAATTTAGAAAAAAAGTGCGAACATTCCTGTTTCACAGACAATGCATACTTAATGACAATAATGCACTACACTCCTTCGAAAATTTCGTATGATCCTAGATAATGTACACACACAACACACACACAAACACACACAAATCCCCCACAAACACACCACACAATTATATTATATATGATATGTTACTATTATTTTGTAAATAGTTTTTAGTTTATAGTCTTGTACCAAAGATTTTTTGCAATAAATTGCTTTTGACTCTTATGATGACAGGTGCGAGAAAACATCCAACCCCTGCTTATTACAATGAAAAATAAATTTTTTTCATTTCGGTAAATATTTGTGTGCTTTGATTTCATTTTTTGAGTTTCATGGCACGTTCAATTCCATAGGTTAATATTAACCCCTACACCTATTGATTATTATATTTAGAGATATGACCATTTTTGTTAATTTTTCCAGATTGGGGCGGAGCGGTCACGAGCCTAAATACGTGCTTGCTCATGTAAAAGCAATTTTATGTTAGTACTGGACAATTTCACATAACTACGTTTTCCATGGTGTAGTACACATTTTAAGCAGGGAGCGAAAATCTTGTTCGCAAGAATGCATATTGTAACTCATTTTTCATTCAACTATTTTTATGGAAATTTATTGGTATCAAAGCTAACTGTTTCCATCTGCTTTAAATATTTCAATGCCTTTTGAAAACTAATAGTTGCACTGATCGAACGAATTTTGATCCGCTTAATTAATGTTTTTCATCTCTGTATCTAATCAAACAAGGCGGTGCTTGACAATTAAGTAAGCGGCATTTATACTGCTAAATAAATCAACGCAAATAAATACGGTATATTTTAGCTAATACTTTTTTCATGTCTACACGAATTTGATTGTTTTGAAACAAATGGAAAGATCAGCGAAGTCATGTGAAGCAACACCTGTGAACTAGGAAGCATGATAACACAAAATTAAAAGTAAGTCGCAAACAGTGTATTCTAGTAACCAATGTTACATCAAGTCAAGAGTAAAAAAATGGGCCGATATGACTATGGCTTCGGGACTACCATGCTGAACAAAAGAAAAATAGCCGTTTCGTTCCTTCATCGAAAAATTCGGCTATAAATTGCCATCTGTTTGGAAAGCGTAGAAAAATCGTAGCCAATATATGTTGGGGACATGACCGCTGTTAATGCTGATACAGTTGCAAGCTTGGTAAACGAACAATTTCGCAAACTTTTCCCTGAAATCCCTTTAAATTATTTTTAGTAGATGGCGCACTGTATCCATTTTTGTGTTAAGGCAGGTCGTCAATTTTCTGGCTTGTTTCCTTTAATGCATGTTACCTGTATTGTGTGCATTCAATACAACTTGCATTCAAGGATATTAGAAAAAGAGCATCAAAAACGAATGCTGCAGTAGCTACACTGTCATTGATAGTAATAAAGCCAAACAGTTACAATGCAACATTGGCCCGTAATAACCAGATGGTGCACCTGGATCTCTTGTGGAGTATTTATTGGCAAAAAATTTGCAGTAATCAAGAGCTTTACTGAGAACCTGGAAGAATAAGGTATAATTATAACAGGTGCCAAAGAAGCTTGGAATGTTGCAGGTTTAAAGGTCGAGTTGGCTCAACTTTTACCCTTACATCATGCTATTAAGATTCAAAGGAAACTAGAAGGCTGCCTCCTCTTGAATACAAAAGTATTTTGGAGGAATTCGGAATTGTTGTCCGTGGAGCTTCGGCCGAGTCGAAGCTCTCGAAAACGTTAAAAAAGAATCATGGTCTCAAATTAGTATCCGAGCAACTACGGATGTCGAACATATACTCCCTCGTATAAAAACGAATCACATTTCGAAATCCAATATTAAATTATTAATATTTGTTCATGTATTGTAAATTTTTTTATATCTTTTTTAAAACTCTTACATAATACTCAACAGATTCTTTATTTATAACCCCTAAAACTATTTTAACTATTTTGCATGTATCCAAAACTAGTTCTAAAAATCTGGTTATTACATGATGCTCTTCTTTTGAATTCTATTCTGAAATAATTCTCTAGTTGCAGCCCATAAAACGTTCAAATATTTCACGAATTCTCAAGGTGAAGTGGTGAGTCTTGCGAAACTTTGATTGAAATATTTCCAATCAGATATTTTGAGTAGTTTGGGTTTAAAAAACTGATTCTTGTTCTTATTCATATTCATGGAAATACAGAATTACTGTTTCAATGCTTTTTTGGACTATATATCATACAAATGCGATGAGTAAATTGACTTTTTTGAACTCTGATATATTTGGATATAGCGATTTTTGCAAAAAGCATGCTTGTATTTTGTAATATTTATTTCATTATAAAAAAAAAGTATATGAAAGCGCAGACAATATACAAAAGATTTGATTTATGATTGTAAGATTGCAAATATTCATATCAATCATTTCAAAGGGAATAGACGAGTGTGAGTTTAAGCAAGATGCTTAAAATTAATGAAAAATGGTGCCAACAAATCACTTTGATTATGCCCTAAGCAATAACCAATCGTTCTTCAATAATAATGGATGGCCAGAGAGGATATCGTCAATTCGGACGTTTATGTTCCCTGCTTTTCTGATATGATACATTGGTTCACAAGGGACAAAGTTGTCTTGTTCGTTGACAACGCCCGTTCATCCGTGCTCCGCGAAGAGCAGAAATTTTAGAGACGAAAATTCCACAGAAACAAATATGTTACCATTCTAGTTATTAATCAATCATTATCAAAACAGCTACTCACCCTAATTGATTGAAAGAAGTGGCCTCTGTCGTTAAAAGTAGCTGCCTATTATGTAGTTTATTGAAACAGTAATGAAATGTAAATTAATGCGGATAAATGGCTATTTGCTTCTATCCACGGACACTATTAAAATGTACATCAACTTTGCATTTATAGTCTACATAGACTGCAACATCGCTGAAAATAGGTCAAGATATCTTGACTTAACCCAAGTTCTTCGAACTTCTAATACGTTCGACCCATTTCAAGCGACAATTTTAATGTCTCTAGAGGTCTTTGCTTCATAGCCAATATACATAAGCACCATTGAAAAGAATTGCATATAAAATGTATTAGGGAGTAAACATAGATAAATAGTACTATAGTAAATGCTTTAGAAATTAAAACAAACGTACATGCATAATGTCTTTTAATGACCCAAGCATCACTTATATTGCTTAAAACTTTAACCTAATCCATTTATATATGTTTGTATATCCCATTATTGCAGGACCCAAACCAAAAAATAAGCGAGAAATGTGACACAACCCAACCCATTCACAGCCCTAAACTGCAATATAAAAATTACCCAATCAATTGAAACGATCCAACAGCCTCTCGAAATTCCATGCATAACATTAAGAGTGCGCTTCTGATCTTCTCCAACAATCACATGTGAAGTAAAAGAATTGACGTCTTTACTCAACTTACTGTCGCATAAATTCTCCAGTAATTTCTTTACTTCGGTTTGTTCTCTAATGCTTAAAATTAGAAGAAAAATATTGGAACACAACACCTACTATCATGTAATACAGTTCAACATTGAATCTGAATGCAACCCAACAGATACATGAATTCAACCACATTTGTTACTATAGCATTAATTTCATTTTCACGCTAACAAAATTACCAAATGCAACTATTTTGGTCAGTGATTCCATAAACAGAAATTTACTTGAGTAAATACAACTGCATAAATAAAAAATTTTCATTTTACAAAATGCATGTTACTAAATTTCTGTATAATTTCGCCGTAAACGAGTACCGTATTTACCGGTGTATAAGCCGCACCCCGAGTTGGGGAGAAGATTTTTAGGAACAAAAAGTTTTTTGAGCAAACTAAAAATCTACAAGCACTGAATCAATGAAACATTTTTATTTACGTCATTCAGATATTTCTTACAACTTTGAAGTAAAATTTTAAGTCGGACTCGTGTATTTAATAATTTAATATCTGTAACAAGTACTGACGTATCATCAATAATTACTAAATGTTCATTTTAAAAAAGGATATTACTTTACTTTAATGTATATTACAGCAAGATCCCGTACTTTAGCTTACATTATATGTGCAAATTAGGTATCTTCGCGAGATTTTTTTCAAGTGTTTCCGTAGATAAGCCGCTTTGGGGGCAATTTTTCGTGGAAAAAGGTGCGGCTTATACGGTATATTGGAACTACAATGCCTATTTTGAACAATATTTCTGATACCAAAATTTTATTATTTAACGTATTTCAACATGTGTGGCGGAAGAATTTCAATACGAGAAAATGCTTCGTTTACAAATCACAAAAAATTCACGGGTTCAAAAGTAAAAGGTAATGTTTAAATAGAATTAAATGAGAGAACAAAATAAAAATTACCGCGTGTGCATACTAGTTAAAACAATATTTTCACGAGTGGAGGTAGAGAATCTCTTGGTATGTGGGAATCTAAACTCGTCAATACTTAAGCGGGACTGGCCAACTAAGGTATCCAAAGTGCTCTGCGAAGAATCCTTAGGAACAAATGGCTTTGAACGATTAGATTTATAAGTCGCCTTATCCAAGGCTTCAGGTGTCTTATTTTCAACGGGTGAGTTCATCAGTTCGTTTCCCATGGTGCAACGCAACTTCTGTTGTTTTCCAAGAAGCTTTTTCTTCTTATTCCCACCAATTGTTAGAGCTCTAGTCTTCGATATCATTGATTTAATAGGTGAAGCAACTATGTCCAACAATTCAGTCTCCGGGATAGTGTTACAATTTGAGAAACTCTCATGAGCATTCAAAGGTATAGATTCCGGAACAAAAAACTTAGTGTTAGTAGTGTCTTTTAAATTAACCTGGGAATTATCTTCTTTAGAATTTGGGGGTAACAAATCCAAACAAATTGGTAAAGATGTTGATTGTGATTTAGCGTCTAAATGTAGAGCTAAATTTTATAACATACTATTGAAAATTGTGCAAGAGTGAGCTCAGACTACTTGAAAATGTAATAATAAAAATGTTGAAATAGATCCTTATAAAGCAATTAACCAAAAAAATTCTGTTGAATAATACGAGGTTAATGGTTGAGATCTTTGATAAATTGCCAGGAACAATTCTCTCCTATTTTTGCTTAAGAACTTAAGCAGCTTGGGAATTTTTGAAAATGTTCATGATCCTGGAAGAAATTTTTAAACACTCAAGACCTAATAAAGATATCCAAAATATGAAAGCGCCATAACAGAGGAGGGCCTCCCCTTTCACTGTCGTTCTTAGACCGCAGCACAGTGCTATCACATTAAGGCGTGCAGTTGCACGAAGTTCCCTTTGCCACGGCTCAATGTGCCCGAGGGCTATCTACACATCAAGACACATTGATCCCATGGGCTTTAAACCTATGTTTACCTGAACAATAGATGTAGAAAGATATGTTAAATATTTTTAAAAATTAGTTAATATTGTCAAGTACTTTAGGTACAGCAAAACAATTCAGTGCAAATTTTCAACAGTACATTCAGGCATGTTCACCAATAGATGTGTTCATGCTTCACGATTGTCAAATTTCCTAATAAGCTTGGAAGAAAATTTTTATACACGTCGAAAACGGTTTGTTCTTTTAAATGGTCACCAGGTTGTTTAAACCTCGTACGCCGCAGCAAAATATCTTCCATAAACAGCGCAAATAGAAACATTATCTCATGATGGACAAAGATGGTATACTTTGCGTGTTATGTAAACAAAATTATATCAAGCTGCAAATTATTACAAAAAACAGAACAATAAATAAGTTGACAATATATTTTTAGCAATTATTGCATACTATTCACCTTTAAGAGTAGGTCTTGCAAGATTTTGCAAGTTCTTAGAGGAAAAACATAGAAACATCCTCTGTCTGCTATTGCTTTCAGGCGCTATTAAAAATGCGACACTATATTTTAATATTTTGCCAATATTCAAAAAATTACAATAACTAAAGGTTTCTCTACATTAGAGCTGGGCCGCACCACACCGCCGCCGCCGAGAGTTTTGAAACGGTGTGGAAACATTCAAGAAATAATGATTTTAATAACAAAATTTCAAATTGTTCGTAGTAAAATTTGATTGAAAATATATAACATTGGCTATTTACAATTTTCGATTCAACATTCATATTATATAATCTTTAAATGACATTTGGTTATGAGCTATGCTATTGGCTTGCGCTAATCTCAAAGAAATTTTAGTGTTCATTTAACCACATGTGGTAAGACAAGATCTTGATTTAGACGCGCTATCGCTTTATAGGATTAGAATTTGAGCTGCATTACAAAATGTCATCTTGCTTTGATAATTAATGCACGTGCGTATCCCGTCGACAATCATGGCCTAGGCGCAAATGATGTTAAGTTCCAAAACGTGGAGTCCGGACCCTTTATTAGCTCTCCCATAGCTCTCGCTGAATTTCAAAAAATTGCTCACTCGCATGACACTTCTGAGAGATATTTCTACAATTATGCAAAGTTGAATAGGAATTCGAAAAAAATTAGGCCTAACTTCACACACAAACGGACACATACACACAATGAACTCACCTTTATTAATATAGATTTTTATGACCTACATGTATTTCTATTACTTCGGGTCGTTATATGTAGCCCGTAGCCACAAGCTATGGAATGAAAATTTTTACGAAAATTTTGAAGCAGCCAGTCACGCCACGCCGATGAATTTTAGAGCCCACGCCGCCGCCGATATAAATTTTAACGGCGTCCAGCTCTACTGTACATGTGCTGGACTGGGTTGTTTTCTTAATTCTTAGACTGTTACGTTGACAATTTTTTGGACAAAGCAGTGTTTAACCAAGTTTTTTAGTTTCTGATAAAATTTCTGCAATTCTACTTTCTTCTCAATTTGTGGTTATTTGTTCCCCTTTTAGACTTCATAAATCGAAGTATGCTTTTTTGTACATTGCATGAAATACAACGCTCATAGATAAAGTAACAAATTTAGTCATGGCCGCGGCAAAAACCTTGTCAAATTGGCGATTTATTTTTACATTCAGACACAGCAACACATTTCTAGCGTATTTCCCGCTAATTTCACAAGCTATTTTTGTTTAATTTTTTCTTTTAGCAATATATATATATATATATATATATATATATACATA
>CABFPE010000090.1:285051-322766 GCA_900660155.1 Hofstenia miamia
AAATATCAATTTTCTTACCAATCACAAAACTTTTTTTAGCTTAGAATTATTGTAAAATAAATGTTTTTACCCTAACAAACTTGGAATTAGAAAAAAACTCAATTGAACTAGCAATTTCATTTAAAAAAATTACTCAAACTCAAACTTGAAATGTAAAAACTTGAACTTGGCCCAAGTAACTCGAACTCAACTAAAAAAATTCTGCTTGTAGTGCATTTGCTTTTTTCTATTTAATATTGCTAACCCCCTTTAGGAATTGTTATATATCTTTTTATAATGAATGCTTAAGTCTCTGCCAACAATTTGGGAGTTACTCCTCTGAGTGTAGGCTGATAACTTGCCTTATTCTGCAGGCAGCCCAAATTGTGGATTGAATTAAGTTAGGTACACATCTCTGTGTAGGGAATAATAACTTTTGATTGATCATTGCAATTCAAACATGCACACTACAACTTTACACTGTGATGATAATAAACCATTGGTAAATGTGAATGCATGGCACTTAAATGCTATTATTATTTATTACATGAGCTGAGAAATAAGAACTAATGAGAACTGTTTTATTCAGCTAGAAATTAACAATGAGAGACACATAGGGTAGCACCTTTTGCAAGTTTGGAATTCTCTTCATAGATACCACTTTGCCATGATGCAATGCAAGTTGGTCGTCATTGGAAGTGAGTCCTCAGTGGATCTTTCTTGTTACTTTGTTACAATGGCAAGTTACTGATATCTTTAGTGTTCTGTTGGAACGCAGGACACTCACTGTGATGATAGCCTTTGCAACCTTCTGTTCAAACCATTGAGTTCCCTAGTACCACTGGAGTAGTCTGAGCTACCAGTGATTCTACAATTTAATGGAGATAGCTAATTCACATGTTTTGGGACTAATATATTTAAATTATCATTATATTTACTGTATAATTATTATCTTATTTTGTGATAGAGCAAATAGCAAGATATATGTGTAAATCAAAATTTTTCTGATTTTTTCAAGGGTCTTGAAAATTATCCAAAAATGTGTTAAGTATCTTTAGATATACTGCTAAGCATAAATATAGCAACCTACCAGCATTATAAACAAATATTTTACAAATTTCTGTATTTTGCTATTTGTTCACAGAAATTAGCAACCTTGCTCCCTCTTTGTTCCACCTTTTCCTTATTTCCTTAAACAAATAGCAAAAATTCAAAGAAAATCTTAAAATTCACACTCTTACAATAGCCATCCAAATAAATGTTGCGAGCATGCTATTTTAGATACCTATTGCTCAAGTAGTTTATATGCTAGATAACTACTTTGAATACTAGTTCATACAAGTGTTTTGAGTCATGTTTGAGTTACCTTATTTGAATTCATTTTTTTGCTTCAATTTGAGTATTTTTTGAAGAAAACTTGGAGTTGAATCAAGTTTTTTCTTATTTTGAATTTTTTAGAGTAAAATAAAATGCATTTTAAAATTTTTTTGAGTTCTGCAACCAAAAAAACAATATTTACATCTAATAAAAAACAAAAATTTAAATTTTTCTGTTTTAATAGATTTTTGTTCACATTTGAGTTCAAGTATTGATGATTTTTTTTTCTGAGTATTTCTGATCAATTTTTGCAATCTCATTCAAATTTTCATTCTTAACATTCTGAGTACTTGAAAACCCTGTAAATAGTTCTATGGGAAACATTTTTTGAATTCTATGATTTATCAATTTAGACAATTTTCATAGCAAAAAATGTAATCAATCAATAATCATTTATACCTAGATGAATAATTTATATTGTGCATGAATTTTTTTGCATAAATATAATGTCATGTTGATGTTCAGGCAATATTTAGTCAGTGAAATAATGTGATTTGCATTATTTAAATGTGTGTAATTATAACAAATTTGTATACTTAAAGTTCTTTATTGGTCTTTTATATTGGGCTTCAAATATAAGAGGATGCCATTGTCCTTGAACTGATTTCAGGAATCAAATCCATATTAATAGGCCTACACAAATCAACTAATTAAAATTTGAAGCTTTTGAACATTAGTTTATACTTTTTTGTAATAGATATTAATTTTTTTATTTGTTTTTCAATATAATATTATATTTTTGATAGATTTCCTGATCAGATAGTATTAGTTCTATTTGTATATTAGTCTTTGAAATTTCTGAATTAACTTGCAAATCTTGAGTATGCACTTTTAAGCATTTATTTAACTGTAAATGTAAAATTAGTCTGCCAACATTGAGTGTAATTCAGCCCTCTCATGACATCCCTGCATTTAAGAAGTTAATGCTTGAGTATATTACTCAAGGGGACATGGAATCTGGAAAAATCATAATAGTACACTTCATTGTTTTACTTTTAGCAAATAGAATAATACAGAAATTCATATAATTCAGATATTGAATAAACTGCTAATGTTTCTGATTATTATTTCAATATGTCTTCAGCAATAATATTGCAAGTTTTTGTTTTCATCAGAAAAACTATGAATCTGTAAAATGCTTTGCAAAAATTGATGAGCTTATTGAAATAACTATATTAATAGCTTGTAGTAAATATACAAATATGATACAAAATGAACTAGCATTTACAAAGCACAAGACATATTTACACAAATCCTTAATTATCAATTTGTATATAAACAGTTTCAGAGTCATGTTAAATATCTATATAATCCTAACAGTGACAATCATTGCTTATAATTCAAGCACTCACTTACAATTATTTGATCTAATCTACACAGGAAGGCAATTGAAATACAGCCTAAGGCAATAAAAGTATTCATTCAAATGTTTAATTTCAATTTAATTAAGATGGTGTCCTAAAGTTGTGTTCCCTCTATTGACTTTTATCAGCAGATTTTAGTTGAAAATGCACATTGACAATATTTTATCAACTGAATGTCCATCATAAAAAGAAGTGTTGGAATAGTATTCAGAGTATAAATTATTTATCAGATGTTAAAAATTGATGGTGGGAATGATTGTAAAATCAGTGGGGTGATTCTAGTGTACAAGAAGAGAATACAGTTCAAACTATTTCCTATTTACAAATGCTTCATTTACAATATGTACAAATATGACAACAACCAGTCACCATCAAGAAAAGCAAGAGGTCTGGCTGATAAATAATAACAACTACTGGCCAATGCTACACTATTTCCCAACTGCAGTTACATATTTTGATTGACAGAAAAAGAAATAAAAATTTCTTCAATGATTAGTCTGCATTAAAATGTTTGCATATTTTGAGTTTGAAATATTTTAACTAATAATCAACAATTCACAAATATGTACCATACTTCTACTAAGCAATTATTCAATTAGTTTTAGTACTGTTTCCACTATCAGCTTTCATCAGATGATAGTAATTTAGCTGCTTTGCCAAAAAATTGGATAAGGTGTGAAAACCATCAACTTTTATCAGCTGATAAAAAAGTAGATAGAGTGTGCTGACTATCAAATTTTATCACTGATTTCTTGGCAGGGTTAGCATAACCATAGCATAGACCAAGTTTTTACATTCTAACAGACTAGCATCTACTATCAAGTAGACAGAGAAATTCCATTTACCATCAGTATACATATATTGTGCAATAATTTTTTTCTGACTCTTAAATGCACATGCAATGTGAGAAAACAGACTAGTCACTTACAGTGAAATGTTATAATGATTACCAATGATCAAGAATGAGAGCAGAGGAATTAGAATTAACATGGCAATTACAAGCTAAGCTCCAGGGAAAGTGAGCCTGTGTTTCTGTGTAGAGCCCTGAGAGTGACCTGCCAGGCAATACACCTCCACACAATCTCTCTCTTGTCTAGATCAGATTTAGCTAAATATCAAAATTAATTAAATTATTGAAATATAGTCAAGGGCAACTGAAAAAAACTGTAGTAAAATTTTTATTGACCAATTGACTTAGACAGGAGTAGATAAAATAACTACAAACACAACTAAACAACATGCCAATGGCAAAATAAAATAATGTTTACATATTGTCATTCAGCAAGAGAGAAATTTGAATGCCAGCCAACCAGAATACAGTTGTCAACTTCTAGCAGCAACAATGGTGATTAATATGGAGAATTATCTGAAATTTTACTGCTGCTGATGCTACAATAGCTATATAACTGCAGCTTCTCAGAATTTAATATATAAATTACTAATCTATTTAGGTAGTACAGTACCACAACTTCTAGTCAACCAGATGACATTCTAACTTCATTTTCATGAGGGTCCACCTTCAGAGGAGGTGACAAATTCTTTAACTATTGCTCAATAAATAATAAAAATAATACAAAAAGCATCCATGGCACCATATCAAGGCATCCATAGCAAAATATGAAAAAATATTAGTGGAATTATGATGAAAAAATTGCTGTATGGCATTGGGGAGTTGTGAGTTGCTATATTTATTAAAATTCTAAATATGTTTGTGTAATATACTATAATTTATCATTCTTCTAAAACAGTGTTTCAAATAGTAGTCTGTGCACCCATTGCACATTGGGAGTGATTATCATGTCATCATTACATTTTCTTAACAACAAAAAATCTTACTGGTACATAGCAAAGTATAAATTTTACAAAGTGTACATAGTGACATATATAATTTTCTAAGTGTACATAGCAACATAGTAGTAAACTATATATATATATATATATATATATATNATATAGGGTTGTCAGATAAGTTTTTTCCCATACAAAATCCTTTATATCTTTTGAAATATAGGACCATTCACACTGAAATTTGAAATAGCAACAGACTAAACATAGATGCAGATTTTGTTATAGCAGCTTTTTGAATGCTTTTAATTCTAAATATCTATGCAGTTTTGAATTTTTTTTAATGAAATAGCAATTACTCGCAGATAGAGCATTTGAAATCAAGATGGAGCTTGAACGTAATGACATCCTGCCCAAAAGGTGGCAAAAGATTGTGAGCGCCAATGGCGATTATATTGAATGATTTTTTTGCTTTTCTTATCATTGAATTTGTATAATAAATGCAGTATGAATAAGCAATATTGCTTTGTTTGGAAAAAACTTATCTGACAACTATATATATATATATATATATATCCAGCTAGATTTGCAAGGGGATAACAGAAATTTGATTTATCATTTGTAGAATGGTGTTACATAACAGTTCAGTGGTAGATTTAAAATATTCAGTTATTGTGTGATTTATATTACTGGTTTTGGACAAGTGGGGGATTAGAGTGCCCCCACTATTCCAAAATTTTTTAAACCTATATTTCTTGAATGAAGTTTAATTGGTATTTGCATTGCAAAATATCAAATTTTGTAAGTAGATATAATTGCAAGACTATCATATTTAATAGCAAATTTTATTACTCAATCAACAAAAAAAGTTAGCTAAAAAAACTTAAACAGTTCTCTGTAGATTAAGTATTATTTGTAATAAATATTCATTATTATACTAATAATAAATATATTCTTATAATGCACAAAAACCTTAGCTGAAGCCAACTCTAGTGCATTAAAACATAACTACAAATCACAATTGTAGCTGCACTTACAACACAGAGGCATTCAAATAGGCTGGTAGCAATGATATCAATTTAGTATCAATTTTCTTTTCTCTTGCTCCAATTCCATTAAGATCAAGAATTAAAACACAAGCTTCAGAATGAAAAAGTCCTTATTTTGATGGTAGTGGAGCATTCCAGTGTAAAAACTGAAAATATTGCCTAAGCCCTATTCAAACAGTGGATAGTTTTGTTTAATGAAACTTGGTGATGTTTTCTAAGAATTTCTAAGAATTTTTACAAAAATCTATTATTTTCAATTTAAAAAAGTATACAAAATAGGCCAGAGAACTAAGTTTGATAAGTTAGGAATTGATTCTAATGAATTGAATCATTTCCAACTGTAAAAAGCAATATTAAGTATATTTCAAAAAAATCTTTAAACTTTTAGATTTGATAATAATGCTGGCATCAAATTTTTGAATATTTTAATTTGATGGTGCTGATATGAAGAATATTTACCAAAATTTCATTTTTGCATCACAATACAATCCAGTATTATATAGGGGAAGGAAATTCTCAGTTCTTAAGATTGATTTGGAGAAAAACCCAGGTAGAATAGTGATACCAACATCAGCAAAATAGATAACTAAGTCTTTGCTATATGAAAATTGTAGGTAGTAATGGTTCTTTTCCAATTCAGTTTTGAGTTGTCAAGAATATGCAGCTTAGCAACACTCAGCAGCAGATTTTATTTGAATTCTGTTTGTGGGTGCAATGATCTTTGCTTGGGGTGAACTGCATCCCCTTGAACCCCATGCCTATAACCCTGATTTGTTTGCATCACATATAAATTAATATAATAATAACTAGTACTAAGAGAAACTGTAGTTGCTATGGAGCTTATGAAGTCCTTGTGTATGTTGTGAACAAAATTATAAACTAATTAACTTGAATATATGCTTACTTACAGAAATTGAATTTTACCTGTAGCTTGCTTTTAACAAAGGTTCATGATTCACTTGCCAGGCAAGCAATCAAATCCTATGTGTTAATAGTCATTTATAAAAATAAGAATAAATAATACTTAATAATCTTCTGGTAGTAAATATGTTGATCTGTCAGGTTCATTATTATTATTAAAATTATGTAAATACCATGTTTCCTTTAAAATATTTTAATCATTTCATGGGCTAATATTCAGTTAATAGAAATTTTAAATTCTTGTTTAAATATAATTCACAATTTTTACTAGAAAAGAATGGGAGTTGCATTAATACATTTAATCAAATATATTCAGGAAAATATAATTATCATTGAAGTTAAATTTAGGATTTGGATTTTGTAAGCATCCTTATTTCATGAAAAATAATTTCCATTGTTTGTATTTCACATCTGATCAAGGTATGATTTCATACCATTATGTTGTCATAATAACCATAATGGTATGGTAGAAAAAAATAAATTGTATTGTCAAGGATAAAAATCTTAAAAATATGGCTATGGTGTTGTAATCAATAAATTTATTGTTACATAAACATAATTTATATTAGCTTTCAAGAAAATTTTTAGTATATTTTTAATTAATAATAGTAGATTGTAAATTAATACTCATGATTAAATTGCTTCCCAATTTTAAACTGCTTACACCTAACAAAGATGAATCAAAATGATCCATGTCCATAATTTTAGTGTTAATTCCTATGTAATTATCAAAATGCTCTTCTATGGGTTGATGAAAATAACATGCATGTTTTTTCTAAGAGTTCTAAGTGTCATAGAATTTGTTGTATAAGTGGATTTCTTTTTAAAAGTGAAAATGTACTATATGCAAATCAGTGGCATGTCCAGGACTTTTCATTGGAGGGGGCAAAATTCAAATTTTTCAATAATTTATGGCTGTTATTATTATATTCCTTCAGGAATGTAGCTATTAAAAAATCAGTGGGAGGAGGGTGTGTAAAATTTGGATAAGATAAATAGTAACCACACTATTTTTATACCAATATTTTAATATTAAGATGTTTATTTAAGAAGAGGACCTGGCTTGAGCTTAGATGCTTAGTTATCTGGCAAAGTTGGTGGGACGTGCAACAACTGATGGGTTTTCTAAATTTCTATGGTATGTTCCTCCCAGACCTGGCAGAAAAGACGAAAATGATCTCCAACTTACTCAAGAAGTCTGCCAAGTTCAAATGGACCTGGCAAGAGCAAGAAGCCCTGGAAGGCATCAAAGTTGAGCTCAAGAAAATACCCTCGCTGAACACTCCTGATTACACTAAAGACTTCATTGTGGATTGTGACACTAGCACAGTAGCAATCAGCAGAGTGTTAAGTCAAGAAATCAACAAAGTCAAGAGCCCCATCCAATACTTCAGCAGGAAGCTCCAAGCATCAGAAAAAAACTTCAGGGACACAAAGTGTGAGATGCTGGCTTTAGTTGAGTCCTTGAAGAAATTTTGATATTTTATACTGGGACATAAATTCATTGTGTGCACTGATAACAGCATGCTTGTGTGGTTGAAGAAATTTAGTGGTGATAAGTCCAACATTGTAGCCTGATGGATTGAATACTTAAATGATTTTTCATTTTCAATTTGGCACCACTCAGGTTGATTCCATTTGAACGCCAATTACTGGATGGCATTGTCCAGCTACAAGAGAGACCTCAAGAAGCCTGCCAGGGAGAATGTTCCATTTACCTTCATTCCACACACTGAGTATGACTTAATACTGGAAATCAATGCGGATTTTAATGGGAAACCCATTCTGGCCATCTTAGTAAGAGAAGAAATTTCAGAGGAAGAAATAATGTACCATCACCATTGTGACTGGATATTAGCTGAGATCATGAAGAGGCTAAATGATCTCTACTTTCCCACCTCTCCAGAGGTAAATCAATACTTCAATCATTACAACTGGCAGACAAATGAAAACGCATTGCTATACATCAAAAGTTGAAATAATAACTGACTTACAATTCCTGAGTATTTTAGAAGAGACCTAGTCCATTGAGTTCATGAGAGAATTCATCTAGGCATACTTCAAACTGAGAAGACATTCAACTCCCAAAATGTAAGTATCAGTATAAGAGCCACTGTCATCAACATCATTGATAAATGTGAAAAATGCCTCCTGCACAATGCCAGCCATTTCCCCCACCAGAGAGTTGAGCTTGAGTCTTGAGCAGCAGAAAGCCCTAAAGAACTCGTACACATCAACCTTGAACAGCTATCATGAGATGATGACAGTTTCCAATACCTCCATGTTTTGGTTGACCACTTCACAAAATATGCCTGCATGATCCCCTTAAACAGCACAATGGCAGAAAAAGTGGCAGAAAAGATCATAAAAGAGTGGGTATTGAAATATGGACCCATGAGGAAATTAGTCTTTGATCACAGCCCTCAGTTTGAGAGCAACCTCCTCCACACCCTAATGAAAGAGCTGGAGATTATTCACAAATTGACTACTGCTTACCACCACTAAGCAAATGGACTAGTAGAGCAATTAACTTGAACTCTCATAAAATTAGTTAGAGTTGCACTATTGTGGGCTGCAGGAAAGGAATGGAGACATGTCATTGAATGTGTAGAATACTTTTATAATACATCAGTTCACATGACTACAGGGGTCAGCCCCTTCAAAGTGATGTTTGGCCATGAGGCTACAACTTCTCTAACCATGATGTTCCCAAATTATGCAGACAAAAGCACAGAACTCTATGTCAATCAATTAATGCAAGACATGCAACAAATCCACCTAACCATCTGCCACAACACTAATCAATCCAGCATACAGCAGAAGAAGACGTTCAATAAGAAAATATATGGAGAACCACACAAACATGGTGATCGAGTTTTTGCTTATCTCCCCTGCATAACCACAGATAGCAGTCAAGTCTGCAAGCTAGCTAATGATTGGCAAGGCCCATTCACTATAGAGAAAGTGCTTAACCATAACACTTACACATTAAACAATGGTAAAACAGTACACTTTCAGTGGCTCAAAAGAGCAATTAAGGACATAGAAAATGTCATAATAGATGACAATAGTGAATTTACACTAGTTGATAACAGTGTCAATACATATGAAAAATATGAGGACCTAACTAGTTTTTCAGAGAATGAATTTTTCGACACCAAGTATAATTGTGACAATATTAATACCAAAAACTCAGAGTTACATAGGCTCCCCCAGAGAAGGGCGAGAGCTAATCACACTTATGATCCCAATATTTGGGACTTAAACCTCATAACTCCATTTAGGAATGTATCCAGCAGAAAAAGAGAGTCACCCACTCCACCATCCTGCTGTTGAGTGAGAAGAAGGATGGAAAGTAGGCTGAAATCATTGAGAAGCCTCTTCTAGGTGAGGGAGACACATATCTCTGTTTGTTGAGGCATGCAATAGAAAGAGAGGATGCAACAATGGTGCTGAGGAGAATCTGATTCCATGCAGGCAAAACGTAGCTCCATGATTCAGAGAGGAGAGAGCCACCACAATGACGCCCTCAACATCTCACCTCTACATGGAGAGAAACATATCCCCATGTGCATGAGAGGAGTTGGCCACACACCCAACAAAAAACTGTAAACAATTATTACTGTTTAGGGAATTACAAATTGTAAACTCCTCCACTTAAATGACTCAATAGCCCCCTCAACCTCATCAGCTGGCACTTCCACTATCAGATCACAGAAGACTGAAGACTGAAGAAAGAAGATGTTGAAGGTTGGAGAGGAAACTTTACATCCATTCTACATAGCTACCCAGAAAGCTACTACTATCATACATGACAATATCTTGGAAGAGACTAAAAATCAACTCTGTAGAACTGCTCAATATATATAATCCCTATCATAGTAGATGCAGATCAGCATCCCAAAGTCAATATGATCATATGCTACAATTCAAAAATGTTAGAGGGAGTCAGCTGCCTCTATTGGCATAGCACATATCCTTTGACAAAGATTTTAACATCTACAATCTGTGCCAGTTCTTGAACAGCAGCAATATGATAGACAGCTTTGAGTGGGTAAATATCAACTTCAGCAGCCTCCTAGTGATATACTTCTTGCAAGTACATGAGGTCCACAACAACCTCATTATGGATCAAATTGAGATAGCTTATAGAATAGCCAAAGTAGAAGGAATCCGCCTCATGATGATACTTAGAGAGGAGTATGAAGAGAATGTGCCTGAAGCCATCAAAAATTTACACTTCTGAATGGAAAATTTCACAATCTTCTCCAGAGCAAACTATCTCCCCCTCTCACTTTATGCCATGAACCACATATCTATTACCAAATTATTATAACCTGATCTATTGCTGCGCCAATAGGTGCCCTCACATCAGCTAGCCATCAATGAGAAACTAATCATCAACGCCATACTACAATCACAAACCTTAGAAGTAACCAATCCACACACTCCATCACTATATACCATCACAGACATGCACATCTGCTTTGCCTTCACACAGAGTGAACAGACACTCAATGAAATTAAAACATCTGGTCCAACATCAAAGCTGATCTCAACCCTGAGTCTGAATGGCCCCAACTAGATATTGTAACCCATCACACCATTATCACTCCTCCATTGAACAAGTGCTTAGAGAGATCAAAGTCTCATATGACACCCAAGACTGTAAAAACTTCAAGGAGCTGCTATTTGCAGAGAAGAACTTGCCAGACATTTACACTCATGGTGCCATTTGGATACTTGCCATCTACCTCACCAAAGATCCTCAATTACAAATCCCCATGACTCATGAAAAGCATTCAGTGTTAGCAAAAAAGACAACTCATGAACTAGCAGTCTGTCCATTATCTTGGAAAGTAAAGAACTGGCTACTCTACAAATGTAATCCTCCCTCCTCACCAGGAAAGACAAAGCGCCTGATGGACAAATTTGAAAAATATTATGCCTGACTGGTGGGGGCAACCAGTGTAACTGGGAAGATGTCCATCATTCTGATTAGTAATCATTTAGGCATTTGTCTGTCAGACATTAATATTTTCTCTGACATAGTGAAAAAATACATGTGGGGAGCCACAGCCAAAACAAAGCTTGCCATGTTTCATTCAGATAATGCGCCTATGAGCACTAGGCAATTTATAGAATGAATACCTGGATCAACCTATCATTTTTTAGAGAGGATACAGAGGCATGAGATCCCCGTGACAAAAGAATCCTTCTTCAGATCACATCAGATAAAGTATCCAGAGTGCAGATATGGACAATTCACTAAGTCCATTTAACAAGTCAATAAGAAGGGAAGGATCATTCCCATCATGATATTTGATCAGGTAATGAGGACACCTGAGCAATTCTACAAAGAAGAAGAACTGTTAGCATCTTCAGCAGTGCAACCAGAAGTATGTGATCTCATCAAGCAAGTGAACATGGAAAAATTTGGCAGCCAGGTGCTCTCCCCCAAACTGACACCTCAGTGGTCTATCACCAAAGACGAGAGAATACTTATGATTGAGCACAACCCTAGTGAATTCGTGGAAGACCTTACAATCCAAAAAAGGATACTAGTTGACTGCTGCAATAAAGATGTACTGTCAATCATGAAGTGGTGCCTTACTGAAATGTTTACAAAGGAAGAGCTGGTCATTCTAGTGTCCACAGGATGACAATTATCTCTGAGGGCTTGAGGAGCAAGTTCTGGGATACGATTAGAGAAGCAAGAATAAATTACCCAGTCATGATTGGAACTGCCAGTTTGAGAGCCACTGTAGGGTACCAGGAGTTTGTGAAGAACATACAAACGTCAAACCTCTTGTGTATACCACTGCCCACCATCAAGACACCTCTTATCCAACCCAAGTGGAAGGTAAGAAAGAACAAAAGAAGGGTGACTGCTCATTTGCCTGATAAGCTTAATTTTGTTAATAGCACACAGGAAAGCCATTCAGTTAAGCAAAATGGATGAGTACAAATCAGTGTGAGAAAAACTGGTAGCTGGAGGGAACCCTGAACACATATTCATTGATGGGAAATTAAACATCAAAGACATCTTTAACCAAGGTATGCTGGTGCATGTACAGCTGAGGAAGATACACAAAGAGATTTTTGCCATGCAGCCCTGAGTCCTGATCTTTTTTCAAGCTGTGGGTGATCTCATGTTGATAAACAATGTGGAAAATATAACCAGGTATTATGAAGTTAAAAAATGAATTGAAATCATCACATTGATTAGAGCCATTGTGTCTGATCCAGATCAAATGACCCTAAGCCAGGTGCAAGATTTCTGTTCACTATTTTTTGATCACACCAACACAATGGGCTCATTGAGGGAAGTGTTCATGCATTTTTACCTGTATACAGAGATTAGCACTGATGATGCCCATACATCAGACACAGATGCCATGATGACTTTAATGATCGCCCTAAAGGGGCTCAAGTTGTATGAAAAGTTTTATGATACATTCACCCAGCATTTGAATAATCTGAGACAAAAATGCCCAATCAGTTCAAGAATGCCAACACTCAGGTTCCTCCAGTTAAAGGATAAGGTGGTCACTCAGCAGTAGGTGCTGATGCAGGTTACCAGGGAGCCACAGTATGCTGAGGTCCAAATGTGGGAAGGCGAACTAGCCATCAAGATGATAACAGCTACCCAAAAAATAGTCTCTGGGCCTGCTCTCCAGCTATTGTCTGAAAATTAATTTGAGCAAGGGGGCGTGTAGAGTCATTAAGGGAAAATTTTGTGAAATCTTATTGAGCATTTATTTTAATTTTTGTATTTATGTCAGTGTGACGTCACATTTATAATTTCGATCTTAGTTTGCTATCACTAGTTTGTTGTCCCCTTGATAGTGCTGATTTGTATTGTTCAAATTGAATTTACAAGGGAAACAAATTGTCTAGCATTATTAAACCATGTTAACAATTCAAGTGTAAACAAAGGCAGGTAATGAACTCATTTTTCTATAAAACTGAGAGAATGTGTAGAAAAAGGTTAATAGATTTTATCTAGCTTCAACTACTGTTTTATCTTTGTATTTACCTTTTATTATTTTTTGATATGAAAATAATTGCTTAAGTTAGGCAACAATTTGGCAGTGCTTTCTCAAGTACAGAGTGACATGTAGCGCCTGGAGGTCTTTCAGATTATCCAGCCCAAATTGTGGACCATTTAGTTTATGTATACAGTTAGGTATAGGGTAATAATAAACCTCTTGTTTGAAGTTCAACATACATGCACTTATAAATTACAACACTGTGATGATACTATGCTGTTGGCTAATGTGAATGTCTGGTAATTACAGACTATTAACTAGTGAGATGGGAGATAACAATGAAAATGAGATGCTTTATTTTTCAATGTGAGATAGAAATTAAAAGTGAGACAAATAGGGTAGCACCAATCACTCAGGTTAATCACTTTACTTCATTCTGGATACTTTGCTTCAGCTGGAAACCATAGGAATTGCTCATCTTGGATTTTACCTAAAGTAACTACTTACTTGGATGAATTACTGATGTTATACCTATAAGTTCTTTGCTATTCTAACTTCTGAAATCAGGGCTGCTTTTGTATGAACACTACCTAAAACCTTCTGCAGACTCAATTAGTTTTCTAGTTAAATTACCATACCAGCCCATGATTCTACAATAAGTCCTCCTCCTGAAGTTGCCCTTTGGCAATTTACATTGGACTTTACACTTTTGTAATGTTTGTTTAATACTAACAAACCAATTGCTACATATATAGCATTTTTCATGCCCACATGACATTAAAATTAGCATTAATAATAACACTAAAGTGTACTTTATGCTAAATTTAGGACTAGGTATTCTCTTTACATGAGTTTTTTTTATTTTGATTTGATGTTTTGCATGGGTCTTTGTCAACTGCATAATTTTAGTGATTTTAGTAAACATTGGTTAACTTAGTTTTTCTAGTAGACTTGCAAGAAGTATCTTCAGATCTTTACTCACATAATTTTGTTTGCTGGCTGTGTTTGTGTACTGTTTACAGTTTGCTTGTATGAGTAATTAGCTTGAACTTTTCTTGCATAACTAAAATTTTCACTATAGTGACCAAAATAAATTTTTATTATTCTGACTAGTAGAGACAGTCCCTTTCTTAATAAATCAATACCATTGTAATCTGTGAGACTTGGATCCACAATTTTAACATCTTGCAAAAATGCATTAAAGACTTCTATTTTTGCTAATCTGCAATCATTAGCCACTAGTGAGTCAATAACAGTATCATTTTGTTCATCTGCAACTTTGAAGATGTAGTAGTTGGAGTGATCTCATTTATAAATATTTTTGCAGTCTGAACTTATCCTTAACAGCTTGAATTAGGCCAATTAAATTTAACTTAAACTCATCTTCTGCAGTATTGTTAATAGCATTGAAGAGTCACTTGGGGAATTGCGCCCATTTAAATTTCCTTTTTATTTCATTATTTTGATTTGGTATAGTGATGTTAGGATGACATATTTATTTTTTAGCTTAATTCATGAAGCTAAAGTATTGTCCTCTTGATTTGGTGCTAATGTATTATTATTGCTCAATTTAATTTGCAAGGGAAAAACATTTTATTTGCTTTGCATTGTAAACAAAGACAGGTAATATTCATTTGTTTTGTATAAATATGAGAAACTATGTAGACTAAGGGCAATTGATGTTATCTCACTAAGGCTGCATTTGCTTTTCTTTACCATTATTATCATTATTACTTTGTTATGACAATTGACTAGGTTTCCAGCAACAACTTGGGGGTCACTCTTCTGTGCTGGGGATGATGACTAGTTCTCAGACAGTTAGCAGCCCAAATTGTGGACTGCAATAAGTTATGGCTACAGTTACATATAGATATAACAAACCTCTCATTTGAATTCAACATGAACATGCACCTATAATTGATTAGACTGTGATGATATTATGCTTTTGGCTAGCATGAATTCATAGTAATTACATGCTATTACTACATGAGCTGAGAGATAAGAAAACAACTGAGATGTTTATTGTTTATTGAGCTAGATAATAATAAGTGAGACAAATAGGGTAGCACCTTTCAAGCAAGTTTATGAACATCTCTTGGACATCACTCTGGCTTGAAGCCATACAAATTGGTCATCCTGGATGTTTTCTTTCTAAACAGTTACTATGAGGGTCATTAGAAAAGTTCTCTGTATTGATGTGTTTCTGAAAGACTAGTGAATATCTGAGACAAATATGACAGTGATACTAAAAATAGCATATGATTCCTTGATAGAAATAGAAATTGCTTCTGTTTATTTGCCACAGAACTGATTTAAAAAGTTGTTGTTTTGTGTGAGCTGCTGGGCTTTGATTTAGCAGTCAGAATGTAGTATGGACCAAAGTGCTTTGCAAGCAAGTCTGCAAAAGCCTGATGTTTGACAACTGATCAAGTTTCACTTTCTTTTACAGAAATCACCATCTGAAACACACTCTCCTNGAGACAGTCCCTTTCTTAATAAATCAATACCATTGTAATCTGTGAGACTTGGATCCACAATTTTAACATCTTGCAAAAATGCATTAAAGACTTCTATTTTTGCTAATCTGCAATCATTAGCCACTAGTGAGTCAATAACAGTATCATTTTGTTCATCTGCAACTTTGAAGATGTAGTAGTTGGAGTGATCTCATTTATAAATATTTTTGCAGTCTGAACTTATCCTTAACAGCTTGAATTAGGCCAATTAAATTTAACTTAAACTCATCTTCTGCAGTATTGTTAATAGCATTGAAGAGTCACTTGGGGAATTGCGCCCATTTAAATTTCCTTTTTATTTCATTATTTTGATTTGGTATAGTGATGTTAGGATGACATATTTATTTTTTAGCTTAATTCATGAAGCTAAAGTATTGTCCCCTTGATTTGGTGCTAATGTGTTATTATTGCTCAATTTAAATTGCAAGGGAAAAGCATGTTATTTGATTTACATTGTAAACAAAGACAGGTAATACTCATTTGTTTTGTATAAATATGAGAAACTATGTAGACTAAGAGCAATTGATGTTATCTCACTAAGGCTGCATTTGCTTTTCTTTACCATTATTATCATTATTACTTTGTTATGACAATTGACTAGGTTTCCAGCAACAACTTGGGGGTCACTCTTCTGTGCTGGGGATGATGACTAGTTCTCAGACAGTTAGCAGCCCAAATTGTGGACTGCAATAAGTTATGGCTACAGTTACATATAGATATAACAAACCTCTCATTTGAATTCAACATGAACATGCACCTATAATTGATTAGACTGTGATGATATTATGCTTTTGGCTAGCATGAATTCATAGTAATTACATGCTATTACTACATGAGCTGAGAGATAAGAAAACAACTGAGATGTTTATTGTATATTGAGCTAGATAATAATAAGTGAGACAAATAGGATAGCACCTTTCAAGCAAGTTTACAAACATCTCTTCTTGGACATCACTCTACTTAAAGCCATACAAATTGGTCATCCTGGATGTTTTCTTTCTAAACTGTTACTAGTTACCTGGATGAATAACCAATGTTTTTCTATGTGTATATTTATTGCTGGAATCAGCAACACTACAAGATGGTCACTCTTGCAACCTTCTGCCATGACATTAACTTCCCCAGTGCTGTTCTAGTTCCAGTCCCTGATTCTACATGGTGACCCTGATGTGATCCCAAACAATCACCTGATGCTCTTAACTTGTTTGTTTGGTTCTTTTATTTTCTATTTTCCTATTTTGTTCTTTTTGCTCCTGAAATTTGCATTACTGCTTAATTGCTGCTGCTGTTCTGTCAACTGTTGTTGTTACTTGAGTTAGAAGTGCTCCCAAATTGTGATGGATTTTTCTGAAGATTCTTGTTTTCTTTATTTTTGTGTTTCACTTGTATTATGGATTCTAGTAATACCTTTGTTTTTTCTCCTATTGGGACTCCCATGCAAAGCATCCCCTGTACAAACACTGGTAGCCAGAATGTTACCCCTTGCACCATTGGATCACTAGCAAATTTATCTTTTCCTACTTCCCCCAGTTCTACCTCTCTTGGGAATTGTTGATGCATACCTATTACCCTTACTGCACCACTGATTCCAGCCAATCCATATGGAGAAATGCAGACATTGGAAATTGAAAATTTGAGTCATTGTCCCAGCAAATGGCAATGAGGATGGAAGGTGAAAGGTGCATTGAATCCCTTCAAGCAGAGTTTAACACTCAGCATGGAAAGAAAGATGCTCAAAGCAATCATGTTTTTAGAACTTCAAATTAGTGAGCTCACTCTCTCAGCCAATGTTCTGCCCACATCTACTCATGAGGAAGAACCCTCTTTGCCTAGTTCTGACCATTACATTACACATGTTGTACTGGATGAAGTCATAGACACCTTTAGTGAAAAGTTGACTTGTCAAGTGGCTTAAATGGTGTTTTCTCCATTTGCAGAGTTTCCCCACCTGCTCTTAGCTGCTTTGTTTGCAACACCTAAGTCTGCCTCATTGGCCACTTCACTTGTAAATTGTAGTCCAATGTTCACTCAATCAGCTTTGACCCCACTGTCAACATTATCCACAGTGGCTACTCCTATTCATTCCAAAGGATTGCATCCTGTGAATGGAACCTCAATCCCTCTGACACCTTTTAATACCACTGTTGTGCCCACTATCTCTGGACAAGTAGTATCTAGAAGTCATCCTCTTAGTACACATATCAGGTATGCAATGGCTAGCCAGCCATGGTTTACTAAGTTGATCCTTTCTGCTGAACCTAGTAGCAGCAACAAATACTTTAATAAACACTCTGTCTTACCCAAATTCACTGGTCATATCAATGAAGTGTCTCAATCTTTTTTCTGTTGGAGCTGACCATGAAACAGTATTGCAATATGCAAGAGGCTGCTGTATCACAGTTCCTACTGTACCTCAAGAATCTTGAAAAAACAATCAATATATGATGTTAGATTGTGAAACTAAAACAGATTATCAATTGTTAGTAGGATATTTCAAAAATCACTTCATGCTCCCCATATAAAGCACCAATATAAGAATTTGTTGTGTGAGATGTTGTTTAAGAAGGGCAATGATGTTTGAAACTACATTAAGCAAGTAGAGTGACTGTTCTGTCTAAGCAACTAGTTTCCAGAATACTTGGGACATGATCTGTTCTCATATATTTGCTGAGGATTTCCTCAATATATCCATAGCCAACTAGAGCTAAAGTGTATCCTGAAGATGATCTTCATTTTATTATTCAAAAGGCTATTAGTGTAGTCAATTTGATACACAACTCCAGTCAGATTGATAGGGATGTTAGTGAAATTAAAATAAGTTTAAGTTAAAGGAGACTCCTCCTAGTGCTACTTCTCTCAAGAAAAACTTTGACTCCTCTGCTGTTTGTTGTTATCATTGTGGTCAGAAGGGCCACTTAAAGAATACTTGCAGTGCTGCCATTCAAATTAATGCTGATAGAGATGGGTTCCTAATTGATGAACCAGAAATGGAGGTCCTGAACACTGAAATTAATGAAATAGATAAGGCTTTAAACTAATTGAAGCACCACCACTCCTGGCAATTGAGCACAAGATGTTCTTGTTATCACCAATATGATGAGGAAGAATGTGATTCCTGTCAAATTATGCTCTAGACCCCTCAGCAATTCACCTAATAGGTGCTCTGGGGAACAAGATCTCACTTAAAGGAAGAGTCCAGAATGTGGAATTTCAAATTAATGAAGAACTTTTCCAAGTAGATTTGGTTGTTGTTGACATTCACAATCAAATGCTGCCTTATGATATCATTTTGGGTAGTGACTTCTTAGAATACAATGCATGTGTAATTGATTACAAGAATAATACCATCTCAATCAAAGACCATGAGGTCTCCCAATTAACCATAATTTTAAAAAAGAAATTTGTTTCCAGCTTACTGAGTCTGTTGTTATCAAAACATGACATTGGACAAGACAACCATTTTTTCAGACAGCCAATACAACAGTGATGTGATGATTGCTGGACAAAAACGGAATTACTGAAAGAAGTTAAATTCTTGCCTGATTTACATTATGTTAAGCAAGGGAAAATTTGTGTTACTATTCAGAACAGCTCAAAGGTTAGCATTCACCTCATCACTCCCAATTGGAAATTGAAGCTGTGCCCATTCAGGTAGAAAATGTAACCACCTCATGCTTACCAATATTCACAGCTATTCACAATATGGATAAACCATCAGATCCAGTGAAAATTCCCACTGTCACCATTGATCCTCATCTGCACCTCAATGCTGCAGAGTGCCAATCCTTAGTCCCATTTCTATGAAGTAAAAGTGAATTCTTCAACTATAGTACTATCAGTGTGGGGCAGGTGATTGGGGAAGAACATGCTATTGAAACAAAACATGAGAAGCCTATCCATTTACAAGTAAGACAAGTACTGGAAAATCTTAAAGGAGAATATGAAAAGATATTGAGCAATCTCATTGAGAGTAGGATAATCCAGGGAAGCAACAGCCTATATGCCATTGTCAACTGTATTTATTAAACAAGGACAGAATTATCACTTATGTATTGGTTTCAGAAATTAAATGAAATTACTGTTAAGGATGCCTATCCCTTACCAAGGATTGAGGATCTCCTGTATAATGCCAGCAACTATAAGTTCTTTTCCTGCCTTGATGTTTTTAAGGCTTATTGGCAGGTTGTGATGCAGCTTGCCAATATCTTGAAGCCTGCTTTTATAACTCCATATGACTTGTATGAGTAGAAATATATGGCATTCAGGTTGTGTAATGCTCCAGCCACTTTTCAGAGATATGTGATGAAAATTTGAAAGAATGATGCAAATATGCTGGTGCCTGGCATTTCTGCCTACATAGATGACATATTAGTGGCCAGTCAAACATTTCCAGAACATCTGGAAAAACTTAGCAGGACTTTGGATTTACTGCACAACCCAGGTTAAAAGTAAATGGAACTAAGTGTGTGCTAGGACAAACAAAAGTCACCTATTTGGGACAAGTGATTGAGCCAGAGAAAATTTCTATAAAGGGGAACACTAAGGATTTCTTAGAAAAAATTGAGTTGCCAAAAAGTTGAAAGGACATGCAAAGATTGATGGGGTTCCAGAATTATTATGAAATGTTTATTCCAGACTACCAAGGACTTCATTGTTGACTGTGATGCTAGTGCAGTAGTGATCAGTGGCATGTTGAGTCAAATTACAATATTTCAGCTGAAACTTAAAAGCTGCCAAAAAGAATTATGGGGCCACTAAGTGTGAGATGTTAGAAATAGTGGAGTCATTGAAGAAATTTAGATATTTCATCCTCAGCTGTCCCTTTCTGGTGCACACTAATAATAGTACACTTGTGTGCTTCAAAAAGTTCTCTGGTGATAAGTCTAACATTGTAGTCAGATGGATAGAGTATCTAAATGACTTTTGTTTAATATCCAACACAGACCTGGAAAGTTGCACCTCAATGTGCATTATTGGACTGCACTCCCCAGTTATGAACATGATCTCAAAAATCCTGCAAGAGAAAAGATCCAGTTTGAATTAATTCCCTTTACTAAGTATGATCTCTACCTGAAATCAATGCCTATCAACAAGGATGAGCTATTCTACCCATCATGGTCAGAGAAGAGATTGCTGAGCACAAAATAATTCAACACCAATGACATGACAAAGTATTATTGTAGAATTGGTGGCTGGTAAAAACTTAGCTAGAAACTCGATTGACTCTGCAGAAGGTTTAATTAGTGTTCAGTACAGCCACGATTCCAAGAAACAGTTTAAATTAGAACTTTTAACTTTTACAGATGTAACATTGGTAATTCATCCAAGTAACAGAACTACTTTTAGGTAAGAACCAAGATGACCAATTCCTATGGCTTCCAGCTGAAGCAGAGCTTCCAGAAGTAAAGTGCTTAACCTATTGACTGGTGCTACCCTATCTGTCTCACTTGTTTAATTTCTATCTCAGTTCGAAAAAGCAACCTACTTCTCATTTTCATTGTTATCTCTCAGCTAACTATNAGGTCTCTTATTTGCCAAAAGCTACAACAATTGTTTGGTGATTCCCAAGTATTTTCAATGTGACCTTGTAAGAAAACTTCATGAGTGAGGCCACATTGGCATCATACAAACAGAGAACACATTCAACACTTGCTACATCACAATAGGAGTGCATGCCACCATTACAGAAGTTATCAATAAATGTGAGAAATGTCTACTGCAAAGTGCAAATCATTTCCAGGAGCAAAGGGTGGAATTAGAAAGTCAACCAGGTGAATGACCCAATGATGTAGTCAACATGGATTTAGAAAAATTATCAAAAGATGGAGATGGCTACCAATACCTATTGGTCATGGTAGAGCATTTTACTAAGTGCACTCAGCTGATTCCTCTCAGTAGCATAATCACTGAAAGAGTTGGAGAAAAAATAGTCAAAGAATGGATACTTAAGCTGGGTCCTATGGAGAAGCTTATATCTGATCATGGCCTGAGATTCAAAAATAACCTAATGGACACATTAATCCCAGAATTTGAGGTGTTACATGAGTTCACTACTGCTTATCATCCACAAGTGAATGGTGTGGTTGAATGACTAAATCAGATATTAATTGAATTAATTAGAGTGGCTCTCTCTCATGCTGCAGGTAAGCAATGGAAACAGGTAATCAAAATAGTCCACTCTACTACTAAAGTAAGTCTGTTCAAGGCCATGTTTAGTTGCAAAGCCATTACACCACTGTCTATGACTTTTCTGAACTGTCATAAGGCTAATTTAGAAGCCTATGTCTCACACATGATCCATGAAATGCAGGAAGTCCACCTCACTGTGTGCCATAACAGTGATACATCAAAAACAGAATTTTAATAAGAAATTCTATGGTGAATCACATAAAAAAGGTGATAAGGTCTTTGCCTATTTTCAATGGCTAGTCACTGATCACAACCAAGTGTGAAAGCTAGCAACCAATTGGCAAGGGCCATTTACAATTGAGAAGGTGCTCAATCACAACAATTACCCTTAATAATGGTAAAACTGTTCATTTCCAAAGGCTTAAATGAGCCATGCAGGATATTGAAAATGTCATTATAGACAACAATAATGAATTCACACTAATAGATAATGGTAATGATATATATGAACAGTATGATGATTTATCTGAGTTTTGTGAAGAGGATTTTGATGATAGGACTATAAATAATAGTAATACTAATATAACTTATGTACTGCCCCAATACAGGGCTAGATATAAAGAAAATTTTGATCAAAACATTTGGGACCTTAACCTGATCACTCTATTTAGGAATGATGAAACCTAAGAAAAAGTGAGTCACCAGCTACACAAACCTGCTGAAGAGTTAGAAGGAGGATGAAAAATAATGATGGGTCTGAAGTCCCTACTAGGTGTGGGAGATTACTGTCCCTGCTTGATGGGGCAAATGAGCAGAAATGTGGACACAGAGGTGGTGCTTAGCAGAGTCTGACATCATCAGGGCAATGACTTGCCTGGTGACTAGAAGAGCAGGTAGCAACTCAGGCATCCCAGTCTTGACACTGTATGGGGATACAACTGTCTCCATGAGATCAAGACAAGCTTGCACACCCTAGAGGCTTTAATATTAATAATAGTAATTGTACTCCTCATAGTGATATATTAAATGTAAATCAACCCCAATGAATGACTTGATAGTCCCTCCAAACTCCCAGCCTTCCTTCTCTTTTAAGTCCTCTATTACCACTTCTACAATTCATTCACAGAAGGCCAAAGAAAGAAAAAAGAAAATGTCAAAGATTGGTGAAGAAATTTTACATCCCTATTTTATTGCCACCCAAAAAGCTACACACTTAGTTAAAGATAATGTGTCAGAGGAAACCAAGAACAAATTACACTGGACATGGAATGCAAAAAAGTTACAATCAATGTAATCCATTCATCATGAATGCAGAGCAGAGATCCCAAGTAAACATATCATATGCTATGATTCAAAGATGTGTGAAGACTCAGTAGACATTATTTGAGAAGTACAGTACACATGTCCTTTAATGAGAATTTTACTATTACACATTTATGCAAATTTTTGAACAATTGGAGGGACATCATGCAGTTTGAAGCAGTTAATATTGATTTTGCTGATTTGTTAGTCATTTATTTTTGTCAGGGTCCACAAAATACAGCAACCCAACATTATGGAAAGTATTGAGATCACTTATCATTTGGCAAAGGTGGAAAAAATCAGATTAGTGATGATATTACATGAAGAATATGAAAATGATATTCCAGACCACATTGAAAGCCTGCATTTCCAGATGGAAAACTATAGTTTTCTACCAGGAGTCATACCATCCAATCAGTATGTACTATAATAATGTTATTTCTATTACTAAAGTCATATATATGAATTTATTAATGTGCAAGAAGATACCTATGCACAGATTAGCTTTTGAGCAGAAATTACTCATAGACACCCCTCTACAATCACAAACAGTTGAATTGATAAACCCTAACATGCCAGGTTTAACATATGTAACTTACCTTTGGTCAAGTTTTGCTTTTTCACAAAGTACTTCAACACTGCAAGAAATTAAGGAAATCTGGAACAACATTAAAGCAGACAAGAACCCAGAAATCAAATAGCCCACAATTCAGATAAGCAGTCCAAACTCTCAATACTACCAATCCATAGAATGTCTGCTAGGAGAAATTCGAATTTCCTATGAAACAAAAGATCATAGAAACTTTAAAGAACATTTGTTTTCAGAAAAGATCATTCCTGACATCTATGCCTGAGGGGCTGTGTGGATTTTAACTATTTTTCTCATGAAAATTCAAATGCTCACTCTTCCTATGGACATATCAACAAGGATAAGCTTAGTTAAACTTTCCACTAATGAGATTGTTGTTTGCCTGCTCAGCTGGAAAGCAAAAAATTGATTGTTTCACAAGTGCCTGTCACCTATGTCACCAGGAAAAAGTAAGTATATGTTTGGAGCTATTGCTGATACTAAATTTGGGAAATTAAGACAAAGATGTATTGGGTATGATGAAGTGGTGCCTCACAGAGTTGTTTTCAAAAGAGGATCTGGTACTTCTACAATTGCCTGGGCAACAACTGGCCTTAGACATAGAATGTACCACTGCTCAAGTGGAAATTACCAGCAACCAGATTAACATAGCCAATTCTGGGACACAATAAGTGAAGCAAAAATTAACTATCCTTTGACAATTGGAACTGTGAGGCTTAGTGATGCCATCAGTTTTGCCAAGAATAGCCTTTTGTGCATGCCACCTCCTTGTATTGAAATGCCCCTTCTATTACCAAAATGGAAAGTAAAGAAGTGAAAGAAAAAGATTGTGGCTGATTTGTCTGATAAATTAAACTACATCAGTTCCAGTGCAGACACTAAGTGACTCAGTCAGATGTCTGAATATAAGGAAGTACATGAGAAGTTCATCAAAGGAGATAACAGAGAACATGTATTTAATGATTGCAAATTGACTATTAGAGAGATTTTTCAGTGAGGCTAACCCATTCATGATCAGTTACAAAAGATAAGAGAGAAGATATTACAAATGAGTCCCAGAGTCCTTATACTCTTTTAAGCTGCAGGTGATCTCATGTGGATTAACAACATTGAGACTATTACATGCTATTATGATGTAACCAAGCAGATTGAAATAATAACCATGCTAAGAGCCAATGTCTCAGATCCAGAGCAAATGACACTTCAGCAAGTCACAGAATTTTGCTTGCTTTTTGTAGATCATGCTTCTCAGATGGACTCACTAAAGAAGGTATTCATAAATTTTTATCCTAACACTAACATCAATGCAAGTGATGCACATACTTCTGATACAGACACTCTAATGAAGTTAATGGTGGCACTCAAAGGCTTTTGCTTGTATAAATGATTTTATGATACATTCATGAGAAAATTAAGCAGCATCTGCAGGAATTGCCCCTTCAGTGATTGGCTCACAAGTTTGCAGTTTTTCTTACTTAAGGATGAAGTTGTAACCCAATGAGAAGCTCTCATGCAGATCCCAAAGATGCTCCAATATGCAGAAGTTACCAGTTGGGACAATGTAATAGCAATTGAACTGTCACCACAAGATTAAATCAAACAAGGGGGCATGTAGAGTCACTCAGGAAACTGTGCCCATTTTAATTTCCTTTTTATTTCATTATTTGGATTTAATATAGTGATGTTAGGATGACATATTTATTTTTTAGCTTAATTCATGAAGCTAAAGTATTGTCCTCTTGATTTGGTGCTAATGTATTATTATTGCTCAATTTAATTTGCAAGGGAAAAACATTTTATTTGCTTTGCATTGTAAACAAAGACAGGTAATATTCATTTGTTTTGTATAAATATGAGAAACTATGTAGACTAAGGGCAATTGATGTTATCTCACTAAGGCTGCATTTGCTTTTCTTTACCATTATTATCATTATTACTTTGTTATGATAATTGACTAAGTTTCCAGCAACAATTTGGGGGTCACTCTTCTGTGCTGGGGATGATGACTAGTTCTCAGACAGTTAGCAGCCCAAATTGTGGACTGCAATAAGTTATGGCTACAGTTACATATAGATATAACAAACCTCTCATTTGAATTCAACATGAACATGGACCTATAATTGATTAGACTGTGATGATATTATGCCATTGGCTAGTATGAATGCATGGTAATTACATGCTATTATTACATGAGCTGAGAGATAAGAAAACAACTGAGATGTTTATTGTTTATTGAGCTAGATAATAATAAGTGAGACAAATAGGGTAGCACCTTTCAAGCAAGTTTATGAACATCTCTTGGACATCACTCTGGCTTGAAGCCATACAAATTGGTCATCCTGGATGTTTTCTTTCTAAACAGTTACTATGAGGGTCATTAGAAAAGTTCTCTGTATTGATGTGTTTCTGAAAGACTAGTGAATATCTGAGACAAATATGACAGTGATACTAAAAATAGCATATGATTCCTTGATAGAAATAGAAATTGCTTCTGTTTATTTGCCACAGAACTGATTTAAAAAGTTGTTGTTTTGTGTGAGCTGCTGAGCTTTGATTTAGCAGTCAGAATGTAGTATGGACCAAAGTGCTTTGCAAGCAAGTCTGCAAAAGCCTGATGTTTGACAACTGATCAAGTTTCACTTTCTTTTACAGAAATCACCATCTGAAACACACTCTCCTTTAAAAGAAGGCTTAGAAGATTTCTGCCCATTGTATGAGACAGTATGCAAGTGGCACAACCTTTTCAGCAATGGAACCATTGACGCACAAGATCCTCTGAGGTCTGGTTGCCCACAGACAGCATGTGATGAAGATCATGTCAAACATGTTTGAGAACTCATTGAAAAGGATTGCTGTCTCACTTGTGAGAAAATTGCTTCAGAGATTGGCATCAGCTGTTTCAGTGTTCATGCAATTCTGAGAAACCATCTTCACAAGCAGAAGATCATTGCCAAATGGGTACCACATGTTCTCAATGAAGAGCATTGGGGAAACAGACTTCAAATCTGTGCATCTCATGTATGACATTTCAGATGTGAACATAACAGTTTCCTTCATCAAATTGTGGCTACCCACACCAAATGTGATGTTGTTCAACTTCTGACAGAGAAATATGGTTGGGAAGACTTGAACACCCACCTTATTCACCAGACTTCTCACCCTGTGACTTTTTTTGGTTTCCTCATGTGAAAGTCAATCTCCATGGTAAATGGTTCAAGACTTTTGAAGAGATCAACTGTGAGTTTCACTGAGAATGTGTTGCTCTGGACAGGCATGGGTCTGAGGATGGAATCAATGGCATGGTGAGACGTTGGAATAAGTGCATTGAAAGTAATGGCGAATATTTTGAGTAGTGCATGTGTCATTTCAAAATATATATTTTGCTGGATATCTTATTTTTTATATTTTAGGCTCTAGAACTGAATACAGAGAACTTTTCTAATTACCCTCATAGTTAGCTGGATGAATTACAGATGTTTTTCTATATGTTTATTTATTGCTAGAATCAGGGCCACTACAAGATGGTCACTTTTGAAACCTTCTGCTGTGACATTAAGTTCCCCAGTGCTGTTCTAGTTCCAGCCCCTGATTCTACAGCATCTACAAAGCCTGTATTTATTTCAACTTTACGAATTTTTTTCCTATATTTATTAACAGTTTGTGTTGGTTTCGTATCTTTGTATGAATGGAACAAACATTTTTCACTTTTTATCATTCTATTATGATGAATATGCTTTAAAATCTAATTGCTAAAAAAAAGAGTGATGGTGCCATCTATCATGTTCTTTGCAACTTTTGGACAAATGGAGGAGAGTCAGGACATTCTACTTGAGTGCTTTCAGATATATTTTGGCATTTAAATGATGCACTTTGTGTGTCCCACTATTTAGTTCATTGCTTTCATAACTTTTTGCACCAAAATTCAAATTTTCAAATAACATTAATAATGCCTCTGCAGCTTCTTCCTTGTTGTACTTAGCAAATAGCTGATGAAGCAAGATAATTTTTTGCATCTTCTTGTTCTGAGATACCTCTAAAAATCTCATTTTAAAGTTTTTCTTGGAGCAATATTTTTGTAGAATTGTGGGGTGCATCTAGCAGCTCAAGCAGTACAAAGGTTGTAGAAGATTACTATTGCCAAGAGCAACCCATGCTCTAACAAAACAAATGAAGATCAGTAGTTTGCCAATTTCATTGTTGAAAAAAGTAATTCCAAGACGGCAGTTAAAGTAGTGACCAATTCACATGGCATCTTGTCAAAGCCAAGTCATTAGAATCCATCCTTACAATCCAAGGTGCTAGTCATGTGTCTCAAGTCGTAATTTCTAGTGCAATAAAACCAATTTAACCCAGTGTTTATCTTCTCAGCTCATGTAATAAAGATATTAAATAACATGTAATTACCATGTATTCATGTACACCAACAGTATAGTATATTCACATTGTGTGATAGTATGTGCATGTTCATTCAATAGATGTTCTTTTATTTCCTATGCCTATTGGTAGCCTAAAGCAACCACAATATTGGCTTGCATCTGTCATGGAGCAAGTTATCACCCCAGGCACAGCAGAGTTCTTCCCACATTATTGCTGGATCTTACAATTGCATTATTATAAAATTCATACCAAAGCTAAAAAGGTTAGTAAATGAAAAAATAATAAAAGAGCAAATGTTATCCAGTGAGAATGAAATTTATTTGACGTTTGATTACATTGAGTTCCCTATTTATTACAAGAAAAGGTAAATATTTACTGTTTTACAAAAGTTAGCTTGTTTCCTTTGCAAATTAACTGAGCAATTACATGTAATCAATAGCTTGAGGGGACAATTACCAAATTTGAAACCTAAGTTCAAAAAGATTACAAACTAATAAAATCACTAAATTAAATAGCACCAAATTAATAGGAGAGTAGAGTGCCTAAAATCAAATAAAGATTAAACAAAGGCCCTGAGTGACTCTACACTTTGACACAACTTGTTGCTCAATGTGAAATATCACAAATATTGTTATAGATTTAGCTTCTGCTTAGCTTAAAAAATTAACCCTAAACATTCTAATGTGTGCTTAAAGTCACAAACAACTTTCTTGTAAATTCTGGATTTTGCCACATTTATGAGCATGTGTGATTCCTTATTATGGTGAACATTTGTGCAAAAATAACAGTGTGTGACAAAAAATATTATTTTCAGTGTTTATCATCATTTTGATGTTGCTAAAAGCAAATTTGAGGTTATTTTCACATTAGAAACCATAATTTAGGAAATACTATGAAATTTTTTGTATGGCCTCAATAGATGATTGAATTTAGAAATTGGAAATTGTATTATCATGGAGACACCAATAATCCTCAAATGACTTTTATAATTGTACAAAACATCTAATTATATTTTGATTTTAATGTCAGCAGATGTCATCAGATCCAAAAGACGTGAAGTCAAAACATAATCTAAATTGGATGTTTTTAAAATTCCTTTAATTGAGATATTATCAAGCAAAAGATTTTAAGCAAACTGTTCATTAGTCATTAAATAACAAATACATAGATTTTTATTCATTTTTCTGAACCTACAGAAGCATACAAAGCCAAATTGTACTCACAATGTGTTTTTTCTGTAGATTTCAATATATTTTAGATATACCCACACTCATTTAAAAACTCTCTTTAGTAACTGGTGCAATTTTCCCATTACTTATCATTGAACAAATCTAAATTTTTAGGAAAAACATTCAATTGACATTTCAGAAAATGAAGTTTAGTAGAAATTCCTGGCAATATCATATTGCTTCATTGTAATTAAGAGAAATTCAATATATCTCATGTAAGGATTTATCTTTGCAAATAATGAATTCAAATCCTTTTCAAATTGATAATGGAGAACCTGAGAATATATGACAGAAAAATCCTTATCAGATTCACTCACTTTTTTTGAAAATTTTTTATAGCTTAGACATGTGTACTTTAATGTAAGAACATTTAATTTTAGGAGGTCAATGCTGTGAGGTATAGTTTCACAAGATAATTTGATTAAGGGATGTGCATGAAAACCCCTTCTTCATAGAGAAAAACTACAGTCAATATAGCAAAAGCTATTGATCTTCAACTAATCCAATACCTGATAAATGCCAAAAAATTCTAAAAAATTTTCATGTGCTCCAGAATATTTTGTTTGTCTCATCACTATAGTTGTAAATTGTTGATTTTTCAGAATATTGCATATGCAAATGCAACAGAACAAATTCACACAAGTCTTGCATTTATATGCCATTATATCTGCAGAAAAAACATGAATAATGTTGTCATAGGCACAGACCCATTTGATGTAAATTGCAAACAAAGCATTAACATTTGTATATTTTAGTATTCCAATATATTTCTCTCTGAATTTTAAAATTTAACAATACAAAATAATAATATTGTGATTTAAGCTCTTATCTGTTGATTTCATTCACTGACAATAAAAATATATATATATATATTTATTCACATACTGAGAACAATTAAAATACTATCAAGGTAAATTTTAAGTCATGGGGCTCAAATTGAAAACCATTCACCTGTAAATGGTTAGGACAAATTGATAAATCATATTCATTTATTCATTAATTCAAAATTTTGCTATTGTTTTAAACAATTAATTAGTAAAATTATTTTATTTATTCCAAAAATAGATTATTAACTATATTAATTTTGAAGTGAAATATTAACTTTTTGTTAGCTAATGACTTTTAAATTAAGCCCTACATAATCACTTAAAATGTATTTTTACAACTTTGGGAATGATTTGCATTTGTTGTTAAATATATAAACTACTAATCCTCTGAAACAAATAATATTTAAAACTCAGCTTGCACCATAATCACTCCTCTTAATGTTAATCTTAGTTGTAGCAATTCAAGCAATTTGATTGGCTGAATTGTTATAGAACAACTCTTATAAGTAATATGGCAATCAAGATTGAGAATTTCTTAGTTTATTATTGAATTCAGCATGATTGTGGTTACCTACAACTAAAATGCACTAAAGTTAATGTTGGCAGAGTTTGATTACTCCCATTGTAGAAGACGTTTTGGGTAACTATAAGAATGTGGTGTCATGTTATATTTTGCTTAAATACTTGATAAATAATAGTAAATAGTTCAAATCAAAAAAGAATTAATTGTTTCTGTTATAATATTTATTGTCTAATATAGTCCAATTTCAGATTAACAGAAATAAGAAATAATAAAGAACCCACCCAAACCACCCTGTTGACTGACACCCCCTTCAAGAGAATTTAAATTTAATTGACATTGCTGTGTGGAATTTTTGATGCTCTTTCTGAAAACTTCATTTCATGAAGATCAGTTATAAATAGACTGAACTATGATCTTCCAAAGATTGGGTATATGAAATTAGGAAATTTAAATACAGACAGTTAAACTATAGGTTGCTAGAGGTCGCATTGAGAAACTAGGTCTAAGTGGAAGTGATGTTATTTTGGGAATAATTTATGGACCCTGTTGCTCATATTTTGAATATTTACTTAAGAGACAAGTTGTTTGAATTGACTTAGTGATTCATTAGACTTCGTAAGGCAAAAATTGTTTAATGAAAAGTAGATAGAAAATCTAAGATTCTTAAAGATATTATTACCATAAAATTTGTAAGTTATAAGCATGGTGAAACAACACTTGGGTGGGTGAGTTGTGGAGGATGGGCAGTTAGTAAGGGCCATTAAAAAATAGTGCATCACCTACTATATTTGAATGAATTTCTGCTTTCATGTAACAGCCATCTTGTAAATTTTCTATTCTAACAATATAAATGTTTAGATAGGCAGTACTCTGCCCATTCTTATCCCATTTCTTAGCTGTTTTCACCATTCTTTAGAACTCGTTCAGTTCTATAATACAATGCTATTATTATATTTTTAATCACTATTCCCTTTGAGTAATTAACACTAATTACAACTTTCAAATTTCTCCTAAATGACAGACTGATGCATTTCTGAAAGCCAATACTTTCTAGCATTTAAAGTTATGGACTAATGTTATATACCAAAATGTGTGTACTGACTAGCTCCATGTGAAACTGTTTTTATTTTTCAAATTTATCTATACTGGTTGCACAGTGTTGGCCAAAAGAAATTATTGATTTTTCCCTTTTGTAAGAATTCATTATTATAATTAATAAAAAAACACAACTGAAGCTCTCCTGCACCTTTTCAAAAACTCTCTCAGTTCTACATCAGTCCCTGCCACTAGTCCTACTTATTCACCATCCTCAGAAGAAACTCCATCATATATTCCTTTTAATGAAAAAAACACCAGATTGCCTTCACCTTCTCCTCATCAATATGAATCTTTCAGATGATATCATCCAGGAAATCACTCACCTCAACCTCAAAATGTCCGTCAACAACACACTCATCTCAAACCTCGTTTATCTGTAAAATCTATCAAGACTGGAACTACCTCTCTCATCATTGGAAGCAGTATCTTCAAGTATGTCTGTTTTCACAATATTTCTTTAAATCAAACAGCAACAATTCACTCATATCCTGGTTACAAACTCTCTCAGAGGATCCAGAATTATTCTACAATGCACATCAACTCCGTTTCCATAAATACAGGCCTCATTGGTGCATTCAAATCTACCGACATCAAACAATTTCAACAGAAGACCTTGTATCTTTAATCCATTGAAAATTCACTCCGTGGTTCATTTATTTTCTAGAAATTACTCCAGTCTGCAAACATTCTGCTCTACAGAAGAATCATGTCATCACTAGATTTAGTGAAGCCTTATCACGTCTCTCTACTAATAAATTCAATGTTATTCAAGTCTTCAAAAGCTTTCAGAATTCACCATGAAGTATCAACTCCAACCTCTTTGCCCATAATGGAATCCACATATATCATCAAGGAATTGCTCATATCACTTTCGTTTTAAAAGGATTCTTCCAACCTTGCCTAATTTCTCACTCTTCATTTCGAATTCCAAATGTCACCTATCTAATGCTGCCAATTCTTCAAATCATCGCACTCTTCTTCCATTGCCTCCTTCATTTAAATTATCATGAACATGTACAGGAAAAAGCTAAATTTTATTATATATTATTTAGTTATTTATGTAATGTTACAAAACTTACCTCTATTATATAAATCCACATCCACATGCTTCAAAACATCCCCATTTAACATATTATACATATACAGTTAAATTCAGTACTCTTCTTTCTTATCACCTCAATAACTATTTTTATTCCATAAGATTATTTCTTTCAGGAGATATTAAACTCAACTCAGGACCAATTCTAGAAGAATCGCAAATAGAAAATAAACTAAAATACTACTGTAATAACTATAAATTTGTTTATCTCAATGCTAGAAATCTCAATTCAAACAGAAATGATTTTCTAAACTTAATAAATAAGATAGGACAAAACGCAATATTCCTTATTACTGAAACTAGGTTACAGCATAACACTGATCCTAATTTGTTTAATCCTAACCAACATTATTATGACAGTTTCATAAAAAACCAATTAGGTAAAGTGGCAGGCTCATGATTTTAGCTCCCAAATATTTAAAACTGGTACATAAATTAGAATATGAATTAAAACACGATATATTTGAATCACTCTGGATAGAAATTATATCATTTGAAAATAAATGCAATAAAGAACTGAATAATATCACATACAATAACATTAAGAATTATCATATTGAGTATTTAAAATTTAAGGCAAATGAAATGTCTGAAATAAGTGATCTCTACTATTCTATAAATATATTTGGTGACTTTAATATAAATTATTATAATTATTTTGAAAAAAAATCGTTAAAAGAATTTTGCACAACATATGATTTTCATTGTGTAAATACTGACTGTCCTACACAACATAACAATTTAATTGATTACTTCCTAACAAATTTTTTAAATCCTTCATGTTTGAATCATTCAGTGACCATGCTCTTTGCACATATATAAGTAATATAACTACCAAAGTCAATAAATTTAAAATAATTTATGCAAGAGATTGTCTAAATTATTCAGACGAAATAATGGAAACACTTTTGAAAAACATATTGTTCAACTATATATACACATTAAAATCTGGATCTTGCATGATTAATTATATTTCAAAAGAAATTTGCAATGCAGTTAATAAAGCAACACCAATTAAGTACAACAAAGTAAAATTAAAAGTGCGCAAGTTTGCTTTATCAAATGCCAATGATAGTGACATACATGAACTAGTAATTATTAAAAGAAAATTGTTTGATCTCGCTCAAACAGAACCAACAACAACTAATTGGAGTAATTACGAAAAATCAAAGAGGATTATTAAACAATTAAGATAAAAAATCTGCCTTAAAAGAAAAAAGATTCTTGAATAAACTAAATAATACAAACAAAAAATTGCGATATATTCATAAAATTTTGGGAAAAAGTAAAGGAATTTCAACTGATATTAATGAATTAAGTATTGATAACCAAACTACAACAGAAAAAACAAGAATAATAGACCACCTAAATACAACATTTAAGGAACTGGGCAATTTCAATTTTCCCCAATATAAGAGAAAGACAAATATATATATAAAAAGGCGACCCTCTAAATGCACAAAATTATAGGCCCATCTGCATTGGCCATCTCTTTAGTAAACTATTTGAAAAATTATTAAATAATCAAATAAAAGCATATTTGATATCTGAAAATATTCTTTCAAAAAAACAATTTGGTTTTCATAATGGTTATAGCACTCAAGATGCAATTTTATCATTATCAGAACAAATAAAATCTAATTTGACCCTAAACAAATGTAGTTGTGTTGCACTTCATGATTTGAGCAAAGCTTTTAACTCAATGAATTTTGACATATTAAGGGACAAATTAATATATTATAACTTTGATAACAAAATATATTACAATGGACCATTGGGTTCCACAGGGCACAGTTCTCAGAACTATTCTATTTGCAATCTATGTTAATTACATAACTAAACAGGTAAAAAACAGTAAAATATATCAATATGCAGATTAATTCAAAACATCACATCCTCCTGCTTAAAACTTTTATTTGGTTCCTTAAAATACTCAATTTTGCACAAAAACATGACAATGCATCCGACTACCAATAAAAATACAAAATATTATCCCCTTATTACCAAATTCAAATGCATATGTTATCAATATAATTTTGTACTAGTTTATTGTAGCAATAAATTGCTTTTGAATCTTAATGGAGTAAACCTAGTACTCCATGAGTTTTCATACTATGGGCACAGTTTTGGAACCATTTGCACTTAATAGCTCGCTGATAAACTGATTTTTATTTTTTGAAATTCATCAACCTCTTATCATATATATATTATTCAATATAAGAAATTTCTTGGCACCAAGGCGCCTTGTTGCTCTTATCATATGGGATCATACTACATTAATATATTATTTAATATAAGAAACTTTTTGGAGCCAAGGCGCCTCGTAGCTCTTATCATATAAACTTTCCTAGATGTAAAATTTAATTTGCACTAGGTGGAAAGTCAATACGATGAAAACTCGCTAAGATATTAGCGATTATTTCTTAGAATTTCACTTACAAAAGGTTGGCCTAACTGATAAAAAATCATGAATGGAAATATAGCAGGGCATGTCTGAGACTATTTTAAAGGACTTTTTAGAGGTAAAGTCGTTTTAGAATGCAATTTGAACTACTTTCAAAACTATGCAATTAGCAATTTTTTTGAACAATTAATGATTTTTTTAAAATTTCCTAACCACATTCTAAGATATCTTGGCATCCCAGGACCAACCCAAACACTTCGGCAAATACAGAATTTATATTATTCTATATAAAAAAGGGCTTTGTAATTTATAAATACTGATATATTATGCAATAGTTATTGTTAATATTAAAACTTGTGAAAGAGCTATTGAAGTTCTCCAGGATGTTGTAAAGAGCTTGCAAATCAGATGAAAATACATGAACTAATTGCTCTCTAAATTACGACTGCCTGGTTATTGTTTCTAGATAGACTTAAACAAGTATCTCAAGAAATTTGAATCATTTTAATTGCACACCACTAAGTGGAAGAAACAGTGGTGGCATGTGACATTATGTGCAGGGTAGACCACAGTAAATGTAGACAGTAAGTATAATATTCTTACGTTTTTCATTTTCAGCAAATATTACACTGATACATGAATAAATTTGCTCAATGATAAATAAAATATGAAAAACGTAACAATGAAATTGAAGGATGTCTCAAACACTATATAAACCAAGCAGCAAACTTTTTAAACCAGGATCCGAAAATATAAAAAAATCTAGATTTGAAGATGCGCACTCATTTTCTTATGACTGACATGAAAATTAATATAATAGACTTTGCTGTGTTTGTGTTTGTTTTGTTTGTAGATATTGTCAGTCCACGGCAGCACAGTGCTTAGTAAAATAACATTATTTTAAATTCATTTGGAAACTTTTGTGATAATGCTATAAAATTTATGAAGATCCTTAGAATTCATAATGATTTTAAAGTTTAAGAAAGTTGAAATAGGGATCCGAAAGTGACATTTAACAGTGTTTCCAAATCATAATGAAGTTGAGGTTCTTAGGATAGGATCTTAGTAGGATTGCTATGATATGCTTTTGGTCACATTTATTTACTTGATCCTAACCCTCTCCGGAAGTTTCAACAGAAGAAAGGTATACAATTTTTTTGTTTCAAGTAATTTTCCATATGCTAGATAATAGATTGAGTCTATCCATGTCCATGGTCTGCTAATTACAGACTAAACAATTTTTATGCGGGCTGTACTTGTCAGAATTAAAATACCATTTGAGAGTTGTTTTCTCTACTCATCTTAAAAAGCAAACAGAATTTAATAATAAAAAATATTGAATTACAAACTTTGAGTTCAAGAATTTTCAAGGGTGTTTATATGATCTTCATCTAATATATTTATAGTTTTTTGATGTATTAACATCAAAATATGTAGACAACATGAAATTTTCAAGCAATTCAAGAAATTGTGAAAATGGTTAAAATAATCAAGCAGACATTTGTCAGAATTTTAGTAAAATCGTAAAAAGGGCGCATCTTAGCATTCTATATACTGTTTGATAGAGCAACACCAGGCGCAAGTTGTCTTCAGGTTTAAAATTGTAGCTATAACATTGAATGAGCTGGGCTGAAAATTGTATTATTTTACAAAGTAGGTTAATTTTAATAGACCATATGGCTTGGTCAGTTTCTATGCAATTTTAAAAATTGTTGCACTAATTAATTTTGCATTGATAAATCTAATAAACTTTCATTATCCTCAGCACCTCAACCATTGTACAAGCTTTTCGGTATTGATCAACCAAAAAATAATCATTGTAATGTTAATTTTATATTTATTGATTTTCGTTCTTTTTCGATTTTGAAAATTTTTAGGGCACCTGCAATTAAAATCGAAAAATAGCTCAAAAAATTGGCCAGTCTTGAGATAAGCGGTTGAAGTGAAATTTATTTAATGTAGTAGTGGTTAAACAGAGAGAAAGTTCATCTCACAGCTCACACCGCTTTTTGTAGGCACTACGCACTATTGCATTAATTCCGTACACTTGTTTCACGAAAGGTGTAATATTGAAATATACAGGGTGGCCCATAAGTTTGTATACAGTTAATACAAACATTTAAATAACAAGAAATAGTGAATTAAACACAGCATA
>CABFPE010000090.1:323916-339327 GCA_900660155.1 Hofstenia miamia
TTAAACTTGTCCCTTATGCGATAGAGCGAAAGGCGTGTAGGTGCCCTGCCCATGTCTTCTGGCCAGTTGCTAATGACGGTTGCTGCATTCTCATGCTTCCACCATAATCTGATTGCACATTTGCGCTGCTCGAAATTTAATCTTGACTGCATTTTGTGAAGAATAACTGAAACAAAAGGTGAATGAACTGCCTGAATACAACACATTAATAATGTTTACTGTCCGCTGATTGGTTAGAATAATACTGTTTGTTTTTTGTTGTTTATGCTGTGTTTAATTCACTATTTCTTGTTATTTAAATGTTTGTATTAACTGTATACAAACTTATGGTCCACCCTGTATTTCACCTTCGCAATCATGCTCTGTTTGTGATTGTCCATTGGTTTAAAAAGCTGGATAAAGGCAATTCTGTCCGCCTTCTGATGAACCATTCTGATTGGATAAATTGGAAATTTAGAACTCAACGCAAGCAGCAAAAAATTGCATCACAAATTGTACTTACTGCTGTAATATTTGTTTTTATTTGTTAATATTTTTCCATTTTAGATAAACTAGGTATCTGCATAGTATTTGTAATATTCTACTCTCTTTATTTATTTCGAAATTTGGGTATTAAATTAGCATTGATTGCCAATTAATATTGTCACTTATTACCGGGCCACTGGGATGAAAACTAAATTGATTTGTTTTAAAATAACTGTTTTGTGATAATTCAAATTGCAAGCTCATTACATGCTTTATAACAAAGTGAAATAGCGCGATTTAAACAAGAAGGCTTAGTCAGCAATAAATCGTAATAGATGGTCTTATAGATTAATAGATTTTGATATAAAACGTGTTTGAAATAGACACTTTTAATTTTTCTATAGAAAAATTGACGGTGGGAATAAAATTTTTCAAAATCCTTGCAAGTTCTTGAAGAGATCAACAACATAATATGCAATAGTGAAATGTCAGACAAAACCTTCCTGACAGGGATTGATCATAGATGCTTTTCTAGATGATAAAGAAACGTCAGAATTTATTATTTCATTGTCTCACTAATGTATTAATATAGCAAATTTCATACATGCGAAATTGAAGATAATATTTTTTAGATTATTAAATGAACCTAATTTCTTCCTATATTAGGGTTAGACATTCTTTTGGAACTCCTTTCAAATATTTTTCGTGTAAGTGATGTTGTCAAGCTTCTTTATTTATGAAATATTCTTTATAGAGATTATCATAAATTTATTAAATAATTCGATTTAATTAATTTTACATAAATTTTCTTAGCCAATCATCAAAAACATTGCAAAATAATATGCATATATCTAGAGACCTTAGCAAAAATAATATTTTATGTAGAAAAATACAGTAATTGGTTTTATTAATTTTTTCCTAATCAAATTAGTCAAAGTTCAAAGTACTTAGCATACTTTAGCTAAAACCTTTGAGGTCGATTTTTAAATAAATTAGTGTCAATTTCATAGAGTTAAATTCTGAAAATTTTTTTAGTAAGTCTTAATCATTCATCTATGTTAATCACTATAGACGCAATTTAGCCTACATTGAAAAAACTCAAAATGATTTATTCATTGTACGTCTTATCTAAGTTCCTTGAATAAATTGCTTCTCTTTGATATCAATTGGGGGGACATAGCTCCCTTAGCCCCTCTTCGGATACGCCACTGGCACAAATCAAAATTTCAATAGATGTATTAAACTCTTGCCACAATTTGATCCATTTTTATAGGAACATTTCTATCACTTCGAAAATATTGCTAAGCCAACGTTGCATTTTAATCTGCTATAACAGCAGTTCTCATCCTGTGGGTCAAGACTCCTTCAGAGTCGAATGACAATTTGCCAGTGGTCGCCTAGTTCTTCAGCAATATGAATTTTTCAATAAATCAGTCAACTTTCACAGGTTATTTAAAGCTTGAATCTTTGCTTTGAATGTGAGAAACACTGTTCTATAATATATAATTTATTCATTTATTCAATTTTATAGTATTAGAAGTGAGAACAGCAAATTATTCTTTATTTTGCACTATCTAAAATTCAATGGTAACCCAGTTTAGTATTTTTTGAAGTATATTTATAAGTTTTTAGTCATGGTAGGGTATCACTAGTTGATGTTAGAAATTCAAACCTGATTACAATTGCTGACTGCTAAAGTAAAGGTTATAACAATGCAAGTAATATCTGAGGAAAGACTGTGGTGTTCAAGTGAGATTAAAAAACAGAATTGTGCTGCCCAATTTGTTATTCATTGCACACATTCTTTAAATTTTGCGCAGAAGCTGCTTAGGTGCTGTTTCATTTTTTTCATTTGATCAGAAATTCTACATTTTTTCATCATCTACAGGGTGGGCCATAAGTCCCAATGCAGTGAACTGATCAGTAATTTAATCATTTGCTTGTAAAACAAACATAGATTCCAAGAATAGAGCAACGAGAATGAATTCGAATAATCTCACGTTTAATTCTGTTATAATATTCCATTTTTAAGTCACTATTAATGTTTAAAAATAAAATACAATTTAATTTAAATTGTTAAGTCATTTATTTGATGAATGTGCTAACATCGATTATTGACATAAGAATTAAATTTGAAATTTGTTTAGAATTTCTTTCACACTGCAGAATAATTTAAATTTTTTCTTGTTTGTCACTTATCAGCAAGAAAGCCTGATTAGGTCTGATTTAAGTCCGTTCAACATTGAAGAGCGTCTGATTGCTAGTGTTTGGGTTCACGACCGCCACATTAACAATGTGACTATGGACAACATTCGAGCCAACTTTACTCAACGCTTTGGCAAACCAGTTCCGACAAAGTCTAATCTGTATTTGTCTTTTATTCGCCCATATATTTTCTTGAGAAGTCATAGAAAAAAGTATTTTTAGCGATTTCCCTAAATTGGTCTGATTTCGTGACGGCATAAAAATGCAGACCAATCTTTTTCTATGACTTCTCAAGAAAATATATGGGCGAATAAAATGCAAATTGCCCCAAAATCTAGCAAACATGGATCCAAACCCGACCCGGTCGTAATATTTTCTACCCGACCCGAAAATGTAATATCCGAACCAGTTGAATTTGATTTGAAGTTGTGAATCTTTATCCAATCAAATGACCATTAACCTCAATCATTTTCTGAAAGGAAAACAGCAATTCATTCGTATTAGTTAACATCTTGGATCTTTCTCAAATCACCTATGATTAACATCAGTTTTTTTAATAATCAATCTAATCGTTGTTAGCAAACCCGACTAGACCCAAAAATTTGATACCCAAACCCGAACCGACACCCGGAATCGGGTACCCGATGTCATATGAATATATAACTAAATAAAAAATAACATAATTGAAGATTGATGTCGGAGTTTGATTAGAAAGTTCAAACAAAATATTTGTTTACAAATTTAAATTTTCGTGAAAATATACCAGGCGCGCAGCCAGGATTTCGTTTCGGTATGGGCACAAAATAGATTTTTTTAATTTTGAACGTTGATAAAATTAAATTTTTGATACCTATGCTTTTTTTATTTAACTGTTAAAAATCTATTGTTAAATTGAACAAGAATAACGCATACAAAAGATATAATTTTCAAAACTTGACAAGTCAACATTCATAATTCAAATGTAGTTCACTGTAATAAAAAATTCAATCTTCGATTGCTCCTTAGAGCGAGCTCATCTAGCACATTTTTAGCATCTAATTCAAGGTCACGGTTAATTGATAAATGCGCTAACCCATGTAACCTTTCCTGTCCCATTGTACAACGAGTGTATGTCTTTAGCCTTCTTAACAGCGAAAAGTTGCAGACGTAAGTGGCAATGTTAGAAAAATCTTAAACAAAGTGCGAATTTGAAGGAACATAACTGCATCAAGGTTAGACAAAGCCTCTGATACAGTAGATATGGCTGACACTTCTTTATCATTCCAATATAGTTTCCAGCGCAAGAATTCTGCCCTAACATCATTTTTTGTAGCTCAATCATGAGAAAAGGTATCAATGACGTCTTCTATTTCTTGAAGTTCCGTTTCTTTCACAAATTATATTATATGAAACATTTGAATTAATTTATAATTATATTCACTATATATCTCTATAGACATAGTATTCACTGAAAATAGAAAAGAATTTTATTGCCTTAAAAAAAATTCCTTGTCAAAAATTAAATTGACAAACACGAAAAAGGGCTGGGGTGAATTGTCGTGGGATGAATTTGTTGGTGTGCATACAAATTAATTTTATTCCTTTTAGCGGAAGAAACAGTGTGATATCAATGTTAACTTCAGCATTAAGGCATTTTTAACTTTTGTTCAGAATTTTTTTGTCCTTCAATTTTGGTTTGAATGTAGCTGTTAATAGTGAGTATCGCGGTTTTGTTGATATTAACTCTCCACTCAATGAAGGTATGTTGTCAATTTTTCAAGTTCTATCTAAACCAAGAAATAATATACGTCCATTCATAGCTTTCAAGCTTACTAAATAAATATAAAACTGTGTGCCTTCAATACCCAACATTTAAACTGAGAATTTTTAATGCGAAAATTATAGAATCTATAAACGCGTATGGTTGCAATGTTATTAAAAACCGCAATTCTTTCATTGAATGACAAAAAAACGAAATAAACACAACCTGATGAAATAAATGCTAACATGAAATAAGTTATTCCGCCGTTTGATTTTTGTGGCTGTGGCGACGGCACTTGCAATTTTTGACTGGCTGCGGCGGTGTGTAGTGATCAGTACAGTAAAAATCGTATTGCATGAAAATGGCATCAAATGTGTAAAACAAAACTGAGTGCATTATTTTCCATTATTTACTTCTTGTAGCGAATAACAACTTCTGGTTTTGCATTTACACTCCCTGCTATACAATTTACAAAAGTCAACCCTAAGGATCACTCAAGACTACATCAATTATGTTAACTAACCATAAACGAAGTCTATTAGTTTTATGTATTTGAAGATGATTAATTTACCCATTATAAATATAAGTAATGCATTTATACATTGCGATCACCAAAATATCAAATTTTTTATTAAGACCTCTATTGATATCATAAATATAGAAACGATCAAAATGAGAGGAAATGCTAATAGCAATGTAAAACTTTTTAACAAAAATCATGAATTGGAATTTGGGTCTAGGACCATACATCACATAATCTCCATAAAGTATTATTGCGACAATTTTTTTATATTTATGTAATTACTTTGTTATTTTGGTATTTTGGGGCCCCAAAAGGCCCCAAACTCTAAACTTGGGAACCAAATGTGTTTAATATTGTCTTTAATAAGCTATGTTTCTATTTTTGGAGAACAATATTTTTGCTATTGGGGGGGGCATTGCTTCCGCACATGTCCAGTGACTCCAATGACTATTATATTATCTATATAGTATATAAATTATTATTGTAAATTTGTTAGTAACTAAATTTGTAAAACTGAATTGCTTGTAGGAGTTGAATAGTTGTAAAACAAATAAAATTTTGGAAAAGTACTTCCTAAATATGTACCAACTATTCCACATTCTTCTAGAGATTTTCCCTGTTTTAGGGGCTGAGCATCAGTGGATTCCTCAAGAAAGATCTTTACATCTGATGAGTGCAAGAAAAGTTTTTCCTTCATTTTTTCTGTTAGATGATAAATTGACATGTTATCTGTAACTTCAAGAACGATTGTTCCATCGTAGTTCTCTGAATCTTCTTCATTAATAATTATTTTTAATACTAGCATCACATATCTTAATAATTTAGGACTTGTAACAGGAATAATTTGACATGGGTTCTTAGGAATGTCTCTTGATACGTATTTATGCCATGAAACAGATTTACAAAATGAAGTATAATCAACGTACCCTGATAATTCTTTTTTAGGTTCTGTCAATTCATTCCCATTATCCCCATTTTCTGGAATAGTATGATCCTCATCCTCTTCATCTGTAGCACTTTGGTTTTCTTCTTCACTTGAAAAATCACTTCGTTCTTTGTCATATAAATTAACGTCACACCATCTTGACAAAATTTCAATTTCCAAAAAGGTACATGGGATGCTAAGGTCAGTAAGAATTCCTTTGAAATCATGATAGGATAACTCTCCAGAATTTTGACTATCAACTTGTTTACAACTGGACCAAACTCTTTGTGAATTAATAGCAAGCCATTGGTTAATTCTTAATTCTAGAAGAGAGATTCTGTGGTCACTAGAATGAAATTCAAGCACGCGTTTATCTAATGCTAGTTTAGCTTTGAGGTCTTTTGATAATTTTTTAGACTTCTTTCGTTTACCTTTCTTTCCTTTCCCTTTTGACTTTTTCTTGAATTTCATTGCGCCAAATGCTTCAAATCAAGATAAATCCATGTTAATGTGTACGCAACGTGCAATATGAACACTTGAGTTTGATCCAAAATCTAATGCCAAACAATAAAATTTAATTTGCTCGAACATAAGGACCGAACCGAATTTAAATCAATTGCCTTACATCTGTTTGTCTAACAGACTTAATTCCATTGTTTTATTATTAGAAGAATATGCAAACAGGGCAAATTAATTTCTATCAATTATTCATTTTGGAAATTCACAGACGGCAATGATTTTCTTAAATTGGAAAAACGTTTGAATCAATAAGAATAAACAAAGATAATGAAAAACCTACGCCCTACAAAAGACACCATAGTGAAATGGATAATAAAAGGTTACTATCCATGAACGTGTGTCGTTTGTTGAAAAGGGATATTTGCCATTTTTACTAAAGTTTCCTTTTTTGGAAATTTCAATTGTGGTAGGGCGAAACATTTGAAAAACTTACAATGTCCGATTTTTGCATCTGGAAGTATGCCTAAAATTGAATGATATCACATTTCAGTGGATGCCTGTATCTTTGTTGTATTACTACCTTATTTAAGACAAACAATTACAAATTTTTGTTAGTTGACAAAAATTTAGTTTTCAATGTTTCTTAACAGCGTTTTTGAGAATTTGTCTAAATGTTGAAATATTTTTTTCTTTAGTCATTTTACATGGGAGTTTGCTTCGTACAATATTTTCGTTTTATTCGATATTCAAATGCTACTGTTTCATATCGTTTTTGAACGAAGTAGAGAGTTTTTTTAAAGCCTAGTTTATAAATATATTTACCATCAGAAAATTGGGAGGAAAAAATCTTTGTAAATAAAGCTTGCATAAATTACTCAGAAAAGATTGAATCGGCTATTGTTTGAAGACTGTGAGAAATGGTCTCTTCCAAATTTAACAGTCTACCCTTTAGCCCTAAATTGTCCATTACCTCTTTAAGTTAACATGCTTTTTTTCTACATTTTATATAATTTTCTTAGGAAATCTGGGAATCCTGGAATTTGGACACATCTATGGGTAAGTGTGCTTCCAAGTTATGATGAAAATTTTTGGCTAAAATTGAAGCATATGAAAATGGAAAATGTGATTTTTTACAACATCACAAATTCTTTACACACGTATTTCTCAGATAGCAATGGTGTCTAAAGCTTATGCCGCAACAACTAGCGTTAGATATTTTGTTTTTTTGTAAATAGATATAAAATAAAAGAAGCGACAATTCTCTATCCAGTGGTGTTTTCAAATTTTTTATATCGTCATAATTTGTAATTAATAAGCGCTTAGTTATTTTTATAGAAACAATCACAAATTGCAAAAATACCGGGATTGAACAGTAAAGAAAATGAAATGAGCAATGTGTATCAGAGATGGAAACGCTTACTGGAGTGGAGCTTTTTTGAAACTTTTTCGAAAGCCTGTAATTTTACCAGCCGGTTACCAAAAAATAATAAAAAATTTTTTTGTTTCATCAAATATACATGGAATACTTTCCTCCGTTTGGAAAAATATCTTATGAAGATCTGAGCTTTGAGAAGAATTATTTGATTCAGCAAGATACAATATTACTTTTGGAATAATTAACCCTAAATTTTCGGGTAACCGAAAAAACGACTGTATTATATCAAAATCATTGTAATAATGAAAATAATGCTCTATAAGTATATAAAATATTAATGATACGTTGAAATTTTCAAGTTCACTGCATTGCTACGAATTCGTAAAAAAAGCTCTTCAAAACTGATTCCTTCGTAGCGGAAATGCATAATGACATTTTCACAAGGGCAAACATATCTCTCTGCAATCTCTCATTAATTTGGCAATAAATTTAGTTGCTCTGCTTTTTTGATGGTGTATTTTGCTTCCAATTTTTACTAAACAACAAAAAATATAGGTTGAGTTAAAAAGGGCATTTTTTGAAAAAAACAAATATATGTAGTTGAATATATTGTATGAAGTTAAATTTGAATTTTTAATTAAATTTCTATTTCTCAGATAAAACCAATTTTCAATGGTTTAGGTTGATAGATCCTTCGAATCATTGTAAGAATTTATCATTTTTGTCAAATTAACAATAACATTGATTTGAAACAAGAAGAAATTTATTTAATCATTGAAACACTAAGGTTGAAGATACATTCTTTGATTACTAATGCTTGGGAGATGTGATCGATATAGCAAAGAAATTGCAGATGCTGTTGGCGAATGTCTAAAATCGAAGCCTTTTTTCCTACACAAAAAGTGGTGTCCTCAGAATTTAATGATAATTTTTTCTTTGATTCTCCTATTTACTGTTCAAGTAGTTTATTTCATCACAATACTAAGACACCGCACACCTCAACCAGACAAAAACGTGTATATCAATATATACAACTATTTACACAACAAGGAATACAGAGTATTAACACGCAATAACCATAAGGAGATCTAAAAAGGAAACAAAAAAGACACAAAGAGAAACACACAAAACTAAATGGAAGAGATTATTTAAACAAAAGTACCTATATTAAAAGAGGATTATTTTTTCTTAATTTTAATATAGCGTATTCAGTTCCTTTGCTAATGAATTGCTGCAATGAATGATTTTGAGATTCTTCAAAGTTTTGATGTAAAGATTTGTTTTTTGCTGTAATGATGCTAAAATTCTTTACTAATGAATATATATTTAAGCCAGGGGCAAACTATTTTTTTTGCAACTTACCGAGACTGACGCATTTTGGCCAAGCCTTTGCCTGATTGTTCGCCAGTATAGCATCTCATTAATATGTACTAGAATATAAATACATTGTTAAATAGATAAGATACTAATTAGGGTGGTAAACCAAATGCCAGTGTTAATAAAATTGCACAACAAAAATAATGGTGAACAATATAGAAACTGGTAAATACTAGAAGGAAATGCTACAATTGTTCCAATTAAGTCTACGGGTAACGCAGTTCATTTGTTTGGTAACTTTTTCAATCAAATTTGGTGTTATTGATTGTCTATGAATGTTAACAACTGCATTTGCGGATAGTTTTAGACGACATTGTACTGTATAACCAAGTTTTAATACGTCGCATTGAAGAAAATGAGCGTTCAGCTTCTGAAGTTGAGACTGGAATAATATTCGAAAGCATTACTTAAAGGAATTTTGGCACAATATTGCTGGCGAGCAGCATAACGAGGAATATTCAGAGTAGATACATTAAGATAGTTGATTGCTTTATCATATATTTCTTGCCCTATGAGATTTGATTCATCAGAAATTTGGTATACCAACCAATTTGAGAAACGAGGATCACTTAGCCACTCCTTTCTGAATTGAGGTCATTGACAAGTTGTGACATAAGATACAGCGCATTTATCTTTCAAAAATTTTTCCTGAATTTGAAATATTACTTATGTCGATAAAGCCCAAATCAGCATCCGAATGAATCGGAGCAATATCAGCATCAGTTATCTTAATACTATCATCAATAGTAGCATTAGCAGTTTCGACAAGTGTTCACTTTGCAAAGAAGAACTCAATAGTTCCTTGACGTTTCATCATTAAATTCTAAATTATGCTAACATAAGCTAACAGAAAAACAGTTGTATTCAATATTTTGTATTTCTGCAGAATGAAATTGTACTAGTAGCATTCCGAGTTGTGATTTGCATAATAAAATTATAATTTTACCTCACAAAATTGTAAAAAAGTAAATGCAAGTTTTCTGTTATATATAAATATTCATTTCAGCTCAATTCAAATTGCAATATGAAGTATGTTTTATGTATATTAGAACATATCTACATGTCTCACTTAACCGCATGCAGCCATTGTTAAGGCTGACTAAGAAACTATTGTAGAATGCTTGTCTTGTGGTAGAAGCCCGTGCAACACTCAGCAAGCATTCCATCTTTAGATATATTAAAACACGACCAATGAAACTACTAGTTATTATGTCATTCTATCTAATGAGAAAACAAGAGCATGTTCATTCCATGGGTAATAAGTATTCAGAGAATAAGTTAATTCCAAACTTCTTCCTACAGAATCAGGCCTCCGGCCGAAGCGATGAACCATTTCCAACACCTAATTTCTCAGCTCATTTTAGACTAGAGAAAATGCTATAATTATAGCTACATGCAAACCGACCTTCCTAACCGTACTCATTCTTATACCTAATACCTACTATCACCTAGACTAGAGGAGTCAAACCAGACGGCCATTTAAAGCCTCTGGTTATCCTACCTTTCGCCCGGAGTGATACCTTAAGAGTTGATCATAGTGATCAAATACATAAAATAAAATAAATGTAATAACAGATAATAAGGGGGCAGTTTTATATTTGTCTGTTTTGATGTAGTTGTTAAGAGTCGTTAAACTGTTGTGATAGTTTTCATTATCAAGCCGTTTTACGCCATCATTAATTGTTTTTGAGCCTTTTCATGCAGGCATTATTGCAGGTAATTTTAATGCTGAGGGTGGTGTGCATAAGTAATTTTCACTTGTGATATTTTTCCAGAGTGTGTCTTCTGTGATATTTGTTGTTTTTAACCATGCAACACCATACGTAACAGGACAATTATGTTGTGCTTTATCAATTGACATCCAAAATTCGTGGCTTAGTCCAACCTTTTCCTAGATGAAGTTGAATAGGTTTGGGTATAAAGAATTTTGCTAGTGTACATTCAACGTCAAGACTTAATAATTGTAGTGGTTTGAGTAAATTGTCTATCTCTTGTTCTGTGAATATTTCTGTGGCAAAATAAGTTTTGAGATTTTCAGTGTCACATTCTTTTACTGGACCATATTGTCGTGGAGTGGCAATTTCCCTTTGTTGAGATATAGAGGGAATCTTGGTGATGAGGAAGTTTTCGTCTACTACAGATATCCACTCTTGTAATTGTTCTGGAGGTTTGATACCGAGTTTTTCTAAGTTGACTTTCTCAATTTCATTTTGGAGTCGTGGAGGTAATGTTATCATACTTTCTCGAATGAGAATTTCTTCTTGCTCGAGTTCGATAGGACTGAGTGGAACTTTTTCGGTAACAATAATGTTTGTCAAAATGCCATTCTGTAGAAGTGATTTATTAAAATAAACTTCTTTTTGGTACTTGCAAGTGACGTAGTATTTTTGAAGCCATTTATATAGTAGATCATTGCGATTATCAGCAAGTTTGCGTTTATATTGTTGGCGTATTGTTTTAGTGTTCTTTTGTCTTCTATTGAAAATATCATCAGTAGAAAGAGGTAGTAGATCTCCAGGAAGGGTGTTGTAACGAGTTTCACTGGTAGCACCCCACATGTATTTTCGTACATGATCAGAGAAGAGTGTGATATCATTGTAATCTACTCCAAGCTTGAAACATAGAATTGTAATGCGAATTATACCATTAATGTGGTATTGGCCTAGTACGCATGTAAAATATTTTTCGTATCTGTAGAATATTTTTAGCGTCTGCTTTTAGAGGACTAGTTGCAATAGTTATGTCACTTAATAGCCAATTTTTTGCTTTTGTAGAAATGGGAGCTATGGCAATTTCGAAATTTGTAGTCTTAGACATGTTTTGGCGTAATTTTTTATCAATGGGTAGAGATAGTGTTTCAAATTTCGTTAAGAATATTGATAGTAGCCACATAGGTGCTTTGGCATTGAAGGTTGGTACTTTTTCTTCTGAGAATAACGTTTTACTGAAGTCAATTTTATCTTTTAGATTAAACGATATTTGCATGTTATATATTGCTGTTTCAATGGAAGAGTGATAACTTAGTGACGGTGCTTTAATTTCAATATCAGGCCATATTTCAGTTTTCAGTAAGATAAGATAAGATAAGATAAGAAAATCTTTATTCAAATAAATGTTAACAATTAAATAACTGATAATTTATTTGAATAGCGTCATTAAATTCACAAAAACACAAATATACAATTCACATAAATTACAAAAGAAATCTTGCAGGCTATGGATAAATTACTATAGTACTATTTTAATAACGAGTTATAGTATAGTCATTGTTATAAAATTTGTATCCTAGCCATGATTTTCCAGAAATATATTTTTGCTTAAGGAAGATTTTTAAATGCTTTTTAAAAGATTTAAATTTTTCAATATTTTTAATTTCTTTAGGTAGCGAATTCCAGGTTCGAATGGCGACATTAATGAAGGATTTCTTTAAAACATTCTTCTTATACTTAACGCATGTGAAAAGCTTTGATCTTGAATTCTGTTTATGAATAAATCCCGGTATTTTAATCGTATTATAAGGTGGTAGGTTTCTGATTAGTTTGAAGAATGTCAGAAGGGTATTTAACATAACTAGTTGTTTTGGAAAAAGAATTGACCTAGAAATGTACTGTTTGGTTTGCGATGAGTTTTTCGTTGTGATATTTAATGCCCATCTTAATTGAACATTAAGTTTTTTATAAAGCACTTCGTTTAGATCAGTAAATAAAATGTTTGCGTAATTAAGGTGACTCATGATGAAAGCATGCAAGAATTGAATTATGGCACAAGATGGTAATTGCCTAACTACTAGTGTCATACTTTTTATACCTATAGCTAATTTTCTAACTATCAGATTGATGTGAGAGTTGAATTTTAGCTTTGAATCAATTGTTACTCCTAGGTACTTGAAAGTGTCCACAATAGGTACATTAATATTATTTACACATAAAGTCACTGCAGAAACATCGTAATTGTTTTTATTCGGCGGCAAAATACAAAATTCTGTTTTAGCTTCATTAATATTCAACTTGTGCATGCAAAAGTATTTTGACAATTTGTTACAATTCAATTCTATAGATTACGCTGCTAGTTGCATTGATGAATTATCGCTGAAAATGCAAGTGTCTTCAGCATATTGGATTAAATTGCAATTAATTATAGAATGCATGTCATTTACATAAATACTAAAAAGAAGAGGACCTAGAATCGTACCTTGAGGCAACCCATTGCAAACCGGTAACCCTTCTGAGTAACCCTTCTGAAAAAATATCATTTAATTTAACTCTTTGGAATCTTTGACTGAGGTAACTAGTTATCAATTGTTTACTATTACTAGAAAATCCTAAGTAAGATAGTTTTTCAATTAGAATGTTATGATTAATCGAATCAAAGGCTTTTGAAAGATCTAAACAAGCTATAGCTACAAATTTATTAGAATCAAGTGATGCTCTCCAAGTTTCAGTAGCGTTTAATAGTGCATCAGTGGTTGAAAAATTTTTGCGAAATCCAAATTGGGTGTTCCATAATAAATTATACTCATTAAAATGTTCAATTATTTGGTTATGCAATAATCTTTTGAATATTTTACTTATTGGAGAAGTAATTGAGATTGGCCGATAATTAGTGGCAATTGATGGGTCGTTTTTCTTAAAAATAGGAGTAATGTGAGCAAGTTTTAAATTATCCGGGAAGTAATTTAGTTTTATGCATTCATTAAAGATAAAATTTAATGGATTTGCAATGATGTCTGCAGTAATTTTAAGGGCCCATGAGGGAATGCTTGAGGGACCGCTTGATTTGTTGGTTTTAAGCTTATTGATTGACTTAATAATTTCATAACTAGTTGAGAAGCGGAAAGAAAATTCAGGTGTAAAAATTTTGCGTGAAACGTTTTCGTACTTAACGAGGGGGCCATTGTATTTTCCTAGATTAACAAAAGTCTTATTTAATTCATTAGTTATTTCTAAATTGTCAGAAAGATTGTTTCCTTTCTGATCTTTTATCACATCAATTGAGTTTGATTTTGATCGCTTATAATTTGTGATTTCTTGTATTAGCTTCCATTTTGAACGTTCACTTGGAAGGCGCGCATATTCATTCTTAATGAATTCGTTAAATGCCTTACGAGATTCTATATTCGATGCATTTCTAGCCTTTTTATATGTTCACCTTTGATGTTATTCCAGTAGCTATTTAATTCCCTTACTTTGGCGTCTGATAATTGCATTGTAAGACGAATAGAGACTTTGCCTAGATTAACGAGTTGATTGTGTTCATTCAATATTTCAGCAGCTTGTGCATAAAGACATAGATCAATTGCGAGTCGTGTATCAACAATTGGACGAATAGCTGGTAGTTTATTATTCATCATAATGTTGGTGTACAGCATTTTCGATATGCTGTCGTCACTGTAGTCATTGTTTAGAACTATGTAGTCATCAAAGTGAAAAACAAAAAAATTTTCTACAGTTCATTCTAAAGCTTCGAAGAATTTGGGAGTGATTAAAATTTCGCGTTCAATGTAAATGAAAGATAATGTTACTTTATTCTTTATTGCCAATGTAATAACTTTTTCCAAAATTTTGTGTAGATAGGGAAAAGAAATGTCTTTCTCGCGAATGAAGTAAATAATTTGTAAAGAATTGTAGTCAATGTTTAGCAATTCGATTTGACGGAGTTTATGTAAGTTAATGAGTAATTGTCATAAATTTTTCAGGTTAAAATTTTCATCAAAAGAAGGATGAATTTTTGCATTTAAATAACATCTTTCGAATGATTTCGCCATTGTGTGTTCGTAAAAGATTAGAGTGTTACAATGAGCACGTTTATAAGAGTCTATAGTGAAGGGTAGGACGTTTGCTGAAGGAGTCGAATTCTGATAACATAAAAGAGTTTGTATGTGTTCCTTCGTTTCAGCGGGAGTATTACGATCCACTATGTAATTAGCCTTTTTGGTAGGTTTGAAATAAGGATGTAGTAATTCGCCTTCAATAGAAGTAAATTTTTCCAATCTGCGAATGTTTTTAAAAGTTTTAGAGTTTGTAGAGGATGAGGACGAGTCCGAGTCTGGGCAAGGTCGATTAATATAAGACTCTGAAACATCTGTAAGTGGTGAGGAATCCAGAATTTTACGTTTAACACCCACCCTTGCGGTTCCTGGTGCAAGGAAACCCTCTCCCCGAACATCATCAAGCATTTGAAGCTGATGGTGAACAGGTGCAAACGAGGTTGGCTGAATACTCGTCCGTTCTGCTTCATGAACCATTTGAAGCTCATGGTGCAGCGTGGGCCTCACAGTCTCAGTAGAAACAGAAACCATTTGAAGCTTCTGTTTAGACTGAGAAGCGTCCGATTCAGTGCTC
>CABFPE010000090.1:342690-354573 GCA_900660155.1 Hofstenia miamia
AATAAACCGTAGGGTGTAATGAAGGCTGTTTTTTCTATATCGTCGGGATGCATAGGAACTTGCCAATAGGCTTTGCATAAATCTAGACTTGAAAATATTTTAAATTTACTGGCATTGTAAAGAATGTCGTCTATACGTGGTAAAGGATAAGCATCCTTGACGGTAATGTCGTTGAGTTTTCTGAAATCAATACATAATCTTGTTTTGTTTCCTTGTGTTACAAAAACTGTAGGAGATGCATAGGGACTATTACTTTTACGTATAATGCCGTTATTTAATAATTCCGTAATTGTCTTTAGATATTCTTCTTTGTGGTGTTCTGGAACACGATGAACATGTTGGCGAATTGGTTTATTAGAAGTTGTTTTGATATGATGAAATTCACCGATTGCTTGACCCACACTAATAGTACCGAAGTTGAAAGCTTCATGGTATTTAGTAAGCAAATTGTTTTAAGTCTTTGATTTGAACGGGAGTTAAATGTGGATGTGAATCAGAATTAACATTTGGTATTGTAATATCTTCTTGTGATTTTGTACTTGANGGGGGCAATGGCCCCCTGCCCCCCTATTCCTTAGCCCCTGATATTACAATAGTTAAAAAACCGATAAAATTACAAAGTGAATTTAATACTGCATACATTATTACATTTTAAAGTAAATTATTGGAATAATTGTACAAATCAACATTACAATTTTAACAAAAACATTCAAATATTTTTTTACACTGAAAGCATTCTATAATTAGATCGTTTCAACACAGTCTAAATGCGAAAGAAGACAATATACATAAACTATTGTTACCAATAATTAAGATTTAGTGATATAAAATATTACTATAAAATCAAGTAAATTTAGAGGGAATTATTTGTAAAACTGACGATGACTTTGTAATTCGAAATATATTTGAATGTTTTTGTTAAAGTTATTAAAAATACTTAAAAATGCTCAACATTACAATGATTAAGAAAAAGTATCTACAAATTCACACAATTAATTTAATGCCATTAACAGCATAATTTATTCCAATCGAATGATGAGATTTTAGAGATCTTACTAAAATCATACTAGCATTGTCTCACATTAGCGCAATAGAGAGAGACTTCAAAAATCTAAAGGGGGCATTAGTCAGATCTCTATTGTGAATTTTCCGCGATTCAGCAAGGAGGGCCAGCTTCCGAAAAGTCTTAATTGAGGTAGCTGAGAAGAAAGGTAATTAGTGAAATCCGCAGAATTGGTTATATTTGCATTAAGGAGCTGTTAAAACAAATCTTGAGCTTTAAAAACAGAACCTAAATAAGCACGAAGATGCTGGTCACAAGCACGATGTATACCAAAAGAATCCAATTTTGATAGGGAAAGATGCTTGATTCCATGCAATGTCAGAAAGTGGTGATCCAATGATGCACTTTAAAAATACTAATAGCAAGTTGAGGGTTTCCGAGCTCAAGAAGGCTTTTTAGACATTCCTGAGTTTTTTAGACCGTTTTCTGAGAAGCAGTTGAATATACTGGCTATCACCAACTGGAAAACAAAGTAGGTCAAAACCACCAACAGATGCCTTGGAAATATTTGAGTCTACAGTCGCAAATTCCATGGGACTCTTCAGATAACACTTCCTCAAATTTACTTGAAGGTCCAAAGAAGAACAACATTCTTGAATTATTGTAAGGCATCTAGATAGCGAATATTCACTACCACAACATAGTCCAGGTACGAACTATTGAGGACAATCTCAGGACGTTCTAAGCCGATGCGTTCTATTAGTGGATGGAGGGTATTTGCAAAAAGCAATGGGCCAAGAGGATCTCCTTGTTGCCCCCGGCTTCACTACTAATTATTTTCCCTTTCATATAGCAGGTTACTGTGACGCGCATACGACTGCTGTACAAATGAATGCAGCCCAGGTACATTCTCCTTGACTGCCTTAAAGATAAAACTTCGATTCAGAGTTTTGAAGGCATTCTTAACATCAATCAAAGGCATGCCATTAGTTCCAGAAATTATATACTTCTCCATTGCAGTTCTGGCGGCATGAATCATTGCCCGTGCTCCACCTTTTGTAACAACTCCTAATTGGTGAGGATTCAAAATCATTTGAGCCTCAGCATTGGCAGCATGAACAGGCATTTTGCAACAAGTCAACGCAACACTTCACCAACAGCCATTGGTCTAATTCCACATTTAGGGTTATTAACAGCAAAAAGATTTGCAGCACAAAACCAAGGACGGCATTCAACTGGCAGATTCCCTGAAGCCAATAGATTAACTAATCTGCAAAGCAAATTCAAAGTATTTTCCCCACACAGGTATTTGGGGACTCAATGGCATTGAGTAAGTCTTCAGGAAACAATTGACTAGGACTAGATGCTGCACCTTTAAAAATCTTTGGAAGGCTTTTAAAACCGAACTGACATCCAATTGATAGGACGGAATGCTATTATCAAAATGTAATAGCTCATCTTGCTGAGGGGTAGAGACGTTTGAGCATTAGCTAGGACCGTGCCAGTTGACATAAGTGCTCTACAATATGGACCCAACTCTTAGTTCTTCTGATTCTCAATTTCATCATTATCAAATAACACAGAACGCTTCGATTTTATCCGTGTCACTTCATGTCAGAGTCCAACATAATCACCATCTTCAAAATAATTAATACATCTATGAATTTGGGTATTATTATCAATAGCATGTCTTCTCCCAGCTCTTTGACATGATCTCAAAACTGCTTTGTGCAACATGAATAATTTCGTCCAGTTCTTAATATTGGCAGAATCTATACAACATCTATCAATTTCAGATTGCAATATGTTGGATCAATAATTTCTAATGGCAACTGGTATGTGACGAATGGTAGCCATATTTGTGAAAAAAATAAAACTAAGAGATGGGAGCTTAGGATGTAATAGATAAAGAGTTCCTCGTTTGAGCTAAACCAGAGCTGTTATCATCTGTGCCTGATAGAAATTATGATCGCCATTTTCATCAATTCCAATAATTTTTAATCATTTGATTTCAAATGATAGCTTGTGATCAGCAATGCAAATATATTTCAACTGTACTAGTTCTTAATCACTCTTAATATTTCCTTAATTTTTTTCTTCTGATGTTGCATGTTTTGATGTGGGATCTGCTCAATAGGCTTCAATTTTACTGTTTGAACTTCCGTTAGAATCTTAATTTTGTTAAAAAACAATACAAACTAGGAACGTATAAAATGTATACTTATAACTATCTTAACTCTATGAATATATTATGATTATGTTGATGGTAATTTAGGAATTAGATTACTACAAAGCTTACAAATAAGTAATGAAATGAATTTGTTGGATTTTTGGCAGAGCAATCATCAATTATTTCCATTCATAATCAAAGTCACGCCAATCAGACACGGATTTGCTTCTTGTGGGTGGACATTTACAGATAAAAGAAACAATTTATTTCAAGCATATATGGACATTGACCGAAAATTTTAGGCCCATTTAATGACGGTTTACAAAAACATTTCTTGAATTGTAGGTTTGCTTTGACTGTATTTGATTGTAGTACTAAAAGATTATTTGATACTTCTGTAATATTTCAATATTTAATATTGATTTTTCAACACATTGCTTTCAAATTATAAAGGATTCCCTACATTTGAGTTGATTTGCATGCACTATTGCGTAAGTTACCAATACCTCGGTCCAAGCCCGTCAATGTCCTCCTTAGTATTTCGTATAGTTACATTTATTATTTCAAGACAGTCTTGAAGCACTTAAAATTTGCTCCGTCCGGATTCGTGGTATCCCCGAACCAACAGGTAAGGCATTTGAACAATTGGTGTGTGACAAGAAGCAAGTGGAAGAATTAATTACTCACATGGATGTGGACTGCACAGTCACGGACGTCTGTCGCTTGCGTCAGCAAAAAAAGGGTTATACACGTCCACTCCTCGTAAAACTAGATAGTGTATGGAATAAACGGAAACTTTTGGCCTCTCTTTACAAACTGAAATCCTTCAATAATTTCCGCCCATCTATCGGACCGGACCTTTCACCGGATCAAATCGAGAAGGAGAAGAATTGTCTTAAACAACGGTGGGAGTTGATTAACTCAGAAGGTATTGACAGAAGAAACATCCGTATCAGAAATTTCAGAATAGAGGTCTACAACATCAAGGCGAAAATATGGGAGCAAATGTGACTACAGACTCAACCCAACGTAATGTTGTTTAACACTCGATCCATAAAGAAGAAAAATGCTGCGCTTTTGCTATCTTCGGAGCTGGCTTATGAGAACATTGACATTTGTTTCATTACAGAGACCTGGCTCAACTGCGATGTTCAAGATAATATTGTCGCCATATCCGGGTATTCTATTCTTCGCCACGACAGATCTTCCCATAATTCCAATAAAAAGTCTAGAGAAGGTGTTTGCACCTATTATAAAACTACGCATCATGTATCTCAACTTTTTCCAACACTTACCACGAGTTTTGAAGCTTTGTGGTTGCTATTTACTTCTGTTGAGTCGCAACACATATTTTGTGTCTTCTATTATCCTCCCTGTTGCCAACGTCAGGAGCATTACCAGGAGTATTTTATCAGTTCTGTAGAAGAACTTCAATGGCAGTACCCAACTGCACACTTCACAATATGCGGTGACTTCAACGATTTTAACCCAACCAAAATACTCGACGCATTACCAATGGAACACCTGCATATTGGGAGCACATGCGGACGTAATCAGCTCGATTTTATTCTCTCAACTGCTGGGAGAGATTACCACCCAGCGTACTCTAAAAGAACTACTTTTCCCTCAGATCACAGCGTCATTATCATAAAGGCTAAGAATCGTTCTAGGACGCAGCGCAAGATTGCTTTTGTTCGTAGTATTCGACCCCAAGATGTCAGAGCATTGCACATTGCTATGGACAGAACAAACTTTCTTGATATCCTTCAAATAAATGATCCTGACAGAATGCTGGAAATTCTGACCCAACGTATGCTCGAACTTTTCAACGCCTACTGTCCCGTCAAGAAGGTCAAGGTCTCTGAAAAAGACCCACCCCACGTGACGCCGCTGGTCAAACTTATGTTGAAGAGGAAATATTTCCTTGAAGTTCGGAACCGCAAGAATGAGGCTAATGCTCTATCTCGAAGAATCAGGAAAACCATGCTTGATAATATTGCCAAAACGAAACATAAAGTGGGATCAAAACAATGGTGGAAGGCGGTCTCACCATGTGACTCCTCTCACGTGAATGTGGCATTGGACGTTGATGAAATTAACAAACATTACGCACAAGTTTCCCATATTGATACATATACTGCACCTGTCCGTGATTACGTAGATGACAGTATTCCTCCTGATTTTACAATTCATGAAGTTTACCACAGCTTACGGAGAATAAAGAAAACTGCACCAGGAATCGATCAGATTCCATATTGGCTCATTCGACAGAATGCTCACAACCTAGCTGAGCCTTTGTGTCACATTTACAATTTGTGTTTGGTAAGAGGGTGTTTTCCGAATTCATTCAAAGTATCCAGAATCGTTCCTATTCCGAAACGCTCAAAAGTGAAGTCTGTTACCGACCTGAGACCTGTATCTGTAACGCCAATCCTGTCGAGGCACTTAGAGAGAATGATATATGACAAGTTCATCTCCAAAGCCTACAATGCCAGACTGAAGCGGAATCAATTCGGTTTCAGAAAGTCGTCAACGACAGAAATGGCTCTCTTGCGCATAATCAATAAAGCAAAGGATATGATTAAATCGTATGATTTCGTCAGGGTAATTGCAATTGATCTCAGTAAAGCGTTTGACCGAGTGCCGCGCGATCAGATGGTTAACTCTCTTCGCAAACTGAATATCTCGCCGTATGTTGTCAATCTAGTTTGCGACTTCCTTCTAGACAGGACACAATTTGTTGACTTCAATGGGCGAAATTCGCGACTTCTCAGCACAAACGCTGGTATACCCCAAGGCTCTATTCTGGGGCCAATCTTATTCAACTTATTATATGATGATCTTGTTTTGAACGGAGATGATGTCTCTTTAGTAAAATACACAGATGATGCTACAATCCTACTGGGTGGAATGCGTGTTCAAGACAGGGCCCAAGAAGTGCTTTGTGCTGTGAAAGACTGGTGTAATAACAACAACCTATCGATGAACCAAGAAAAAACAGTTGAAATGATTTTTTCTAAGGGTAGCTCTCCTTTGACTACTACACAATACCCATCTGGCAAACTCTTTCGAGCCATTAAAATCCTTGGAGTGTACATTGATAATGCCTTGTCATTTGAAGAACATGTCTCAAGGCTTCTACGAAAATGCAGAAGCAAAATGTTCCTTCTAAATAAGTTAAAGGCACAAGGTTACTCCTTACGCGAGCTCAAGATACTTTACACTGCGTTGATATTGCCAAACATAACCTATTCGGTTTCAGTATGGGGAGGATGCAGGAAGTCATTACAGCAACTCATAGACAAACTACAGAGGAAGGCAATGCGACTGGGATATACGGATAACTTTGAATCTATTGAAACAATTGTGAGAAAGTCAGATGAAAAGCTGTTGAAGAGAATGTACTATGAGGACCATTTACTATCAGATCTAGTACCTGGAAGAAGTGACTATGCCTCTACAAGTCTCCGGGAACGTTTACCAGCCCCTGAAAGAGATATTGATAGGAGATTTACGTTTATTTTTCTAAACAGATTCTTCAAGAAATACTAGCATTCGCGCTGTAACCTCCACTGTCTACCATATTCACACGTTACGAAATCATCAATCTAGAAATTTTCTCCTCTTCCTATTTGCATTATCTACTTCCCAAGTCTCCAACCCTTACCAAAAACACCGACACGAAAGGAAGACCACACCAGAGCTATCACGTCCTTGAAATGCCGCAAATAACTGTGCAAGTGAAGTGAATTTTATTATAGTTTGTAAATTTAGTCAGTTTGATGTGTTTCATTCTGAAATAAAGATAATTTCTAATTTCTAATTTCTATTCGCATTTGAAAAATACAAATATTTTTTAAGTCCATGTTCATGGACGTGTTAATGACCGTCACAGCCAGAGATGGAAACCGAATCGGATCTTCATTTTGAAAAACTTTGGAATAAGTTGATTTGCATGCACTATTTCGTGAGTATATGGCCATTTTTTATCTGAAGATAATGTTGAAGCACTTAAAATTTTCTATTCGCATTTAAAAAAACAAATATTTTTTAAGTCCATGTTCATTTATTGTTAGAATACTTATTTATATTCAGATAGAAAACCAAAATTCTTTTATAAATTCTGATAGGATCCGGATAGTGAAGTCTCGGATCGGATCCTAAAATGTTAGATCCCATTCCAGCTCTGCAAAATCAATTAACAGAATATGCATAAACTGGTCATTTAACCAAGCTATATAATCGTGAGACTAAAAGATAAAAAAGTATGTACAAAATTTTATTCATTGATGTAACAGTTTTTACAGACTTCGACCATGAGCCACATGTAAGCATATCACAAATAATACAGGAAGTTTTAATCGCATTCGTATTGCACACCTTGCATAGTTTGCACTTCTTTTCTCAGCAGGTAGGCGATTCTGACAGGCATTGTGCAATTTTTCACGTCTGCACCATGTTCTGTGGGCTACTGTTCGAGCGTTTTCTGTGCTTCATGTGAGGTGTGAGCAATAAAATTGACGGAGGTAAAAGAAATTCTTATCGACTGATTTTGAAAATTCCAATTCAGTTGTACATTCAACATTGAGAATCTCTCTCACTCACTCTGTCTCTCTCACATGTATATAGACCGACTTTCTTTTTTATTCTTGGTTTGAATACATTAAATTTACGTTAAATACGATTAGCAACCTAGCAACCGCTAAAGCTCAAAATAAATCCGATTCTATTAATTTAGTTAATTATATTGTATGAATTATCGTAGCTGTTGATAGAATGCCAAACATTGATAAAGTAGTAGTCTTTCCAGTAGACTGGTTTTTCATTCCTTCACTTAGTTTATCTAAATTTTACTTCATACAGAAATTCATTGCATTACACGGTCGGACCAACCCTGGCTTCATTTCCCATGAAAGTGCCGCTGCGTGATACATAATATAAGATTTACACAGCTAAAATTGGTGTTTGTTCTCTAAAAATGCAATATCACGAGAGTAATTTTATTTATGCTATAAGTTTTGTTCTTTTAAATGCATTACTAAGATTTTTAATGATAAATTGGCTATAATGAATAAAAATTAATATGTCATTTACTTAAAAATTATTCATGATAGACNATAGTGTTTTATACGTTTCTTGGAGAAAGTTTAAATTGACATCTACGAAATTCAAATAGATTTTGCTTTGAGGTAAAGCTAAGCAATTATTTTCGCAGGAAAAAAAATGCAAATCAATGTCTTTTACTTCAATTAAACAACTTTTACATTTTTAGCCTATGATTTGTATGACGAAACACGTGTTTAAATATTCTTAAAATTTTGCGCGTGTGTATGAATTATCGTAGCTGTTGATAGAATGCCAAACATTGATAAAGTAGTAGTCGTTCCAGTAGACTGGTTTTTCATTCCTTCACTTAGTTTATCTAAATTTTACTACTATTCCTATTTCCGTAAACAATTAAAAATGGCTGAAGTTATTCCCATTTTTAAAAAGGGCAATAATGAGAAAACAGGATTATCGTCCAATATCTATTCTCTCAGGAATAAGCAATTTTTTTAAAAAAGTAATGTATCAACAATTAACGATCTACATTGAAGAGAATAAACTTTTAAGCAAACAGCAATTTGGTTTTAGAAAAGGATTATCAACAAATTATGCATTAATTGAAACAATAGATGACTGGCGTAGAAAATTAGACAAAGATGAAAAAGTTTATATTGCTTCACTTGATATATCAAACTTCGCTTCCGCGGCGTTGTAGTCGAAGTTTTGAAGTTTTTCACTCATTATTTTATACATCATGTTTTCCATAGAGCTTTTGTAGTAGGCAAATATTTTGTACGGTTCCAAGCGGTATGTGGGATGCATCGTTATCTTGACTTTTTCCTAAACAGCCATGTTACCAATTTACTCTGTTGCTTTTTTATTATATTGTTTAATAGTTTGCTTGTAGCTGGATTCAAAGTTAGAACCCGCGTGGACTTATCAAGGCCGAATCCATTTAATGTCATTAGTGGATGGGAAATTAATAGTTTGTATCTTTTTGACACTTTATTGTTTACATGTCTTATAATGGACATAATTTGCAATCAATTGAAGGTGTTTAATATTTAAAATTCGGTTCCAATCCTGACTGGGTTAAGGTATGAGAAAGAAATATCTTGTTCATTCATTCGAAAGAAAAACTTTGCAATTATCGAATAATTCAAAGAAATGATGCTTTATCAATGAGTAAATACACAACGAAAGTAATTTTTTAATGTGAAATCACTTGGAAGAACTATGTAAAAAGGTAGGATGGTACGACTTTAAGACCAATATGTTACATAGTATATCTAAACTTAAGTGGACCTGTAAGTGAGAAATTAATTTTTGTCTTAGATAAATTTAAATTTTTAAATATTTCAACACAATATCACCTTAAGTAATTATCAATGGCGTACGCAAGGGCAGACATGGTTGAATACCCCCCGTCAGGTTTCGCAATTGATTTTGATAGGTTAAATCAAAAAAATTTCGGCAAAATATTAAAAAAAATTAAGACTAAGGTTATGAAATACATTTTGACAGTCTATTTTTTAATGTTTTCAAAAATTTTCGTGGGACTTCGCCCTGCTATTGGTTACTCACTTCATTATATATATATTATATATATATATATTATATATATAGAAGTTCCCACGTAAGTTGTTGTTAACTTTTTAAGTAACGCATTTTTGAATTTCTATAGTAAAATTTGAATACATCGGAATTATGTCATTATATTCAGATGTTTCTAAGCACAGTAATGATCAGGAATCGAAGATAACGAATCTCTTAAATTCATTCACTGATCTAGAATATTATATAAATGGCTTAAATATTCACAGTCAAAACAAATTAGACTGTAATGGTTTTATTGCAAAGATTAAGCAAAATTTCTTAACTTGCCTTAAAGATGAGAAAAGACACTCTTTAAATAAGGAAAATTCAAATGAATTTAATATCATCTCCCCTCAAAATGATAAGAAATATATGACCCCAAAACTCATAATTTCAAACAAAACACTAAAAAATAAAGATGGTTCTTTAAATGAAAAGGAATGCAAGAAGGTTATGAACAACATTGAAAAATCCATCAAAAAAATGGAAATGTCTCCAATTGATCAAGCAATTGTGTCAAAAAATAATGATATTGTTCTTTTTTGCCAATCCGAAGAAAAGGCAGAAAAAACAATGGAGGAATTGGGAAAAATAAAAGGCATTAATATAAAAAAATCGAGTAAATTTTTGCCTAAGCTTAAGTTATCGAATATACCAATATATGAAGATATTGAAGATATTAACAACTTCAAAGTCAAACTTTACGATTCTAATCCTATTCTAAAAAATGTTTGCACTGAGGAATTAACTGTTATTTTTTCAAACGTTAATAACCTCAAAAAATGTAAAGAAGTAATTGTAAAAGTTTCACCTAAACTAAGAAATACAATGATAAACAACAAAATTCGATATGGTTTAAGTATCATCCATATAATTGATCATCACTACATAAGAATGTGCAGTTCATGTGGAGGCTATGGTCATTCTACAAAGACTTGCAAATGTGAGGATATTTGCTGTATGTATTGTACAGAAAATCACAATTACAAAAATTGTCCAAACAAAGATACAAAGAACATTCACAAATGCATTAATTGTTTAAGATCAAACATCAAAAACTCTCAAGTTCATAATGCATTTAGTCCACACTGCCCAATATACCAAATGCAAAAAAATATTTTGATTAAAAAAACTTTATATGAATAATAATTCACGATGTCTTTCAATTAATGATTTAGAAAACACATTATTACACTACAAACAAAGTCCTAAATACGTTAACATTAATTTTCAATGTATTCGAAACAAATTTGAAAAATTACATGATCTAATAGAAAACTTCGATAATAATACAATTTTTGGAATCACAGAAACATGGTTGAAATACAATGAAACAATACCCATTTTTAAAGAAGATTTCAAAATATTAAGAAAAGATAGAAATCTAAACAAATCTGACAAACTTAGAGGTGGTGGGGTTTTATTAATAGTACCCAAGAAATTTTCGCCGAAACTAAGAATGGATATAAATAAAAGTAATCAAAATTTAAGAAACCAAGAAATAATTTTAGTCAATATTAGTTATTGTAATAGAAATTTTACACGAAGAACTTTCCATGGCTTACAATGAAAGAAAGAAGATCATTATAATGGGAGATTATAACCAAAAATATTTAAATAAAACAAATGTAATAATATTCACGACCTAATAGATATTTTAACCATGGACGTATTAAATAAAACGACACTAACTCACATAAGCAGTAGAACATCATCATTAATTGATTACATAATATGTGATGCTTCTGAAATATCGAATTATGAAACATTTGTCTTAGATGGTCTATTGTCTCTTCATTTAATTACCTGCAGCATTTTTACCAAAAACGAAAGTAAATGCTTCTTGAAACAAAGCAATAATACTTTTATTCACTCAACTAAGCATTATCAGAGAAACAATTAATCGATAGACTTGCTAAATCTAAACTGGACATGCTTCTATAACTTTCAATCAATTGATGAAAAGTTAGAATTTATAATAAAGAGTCTGAATATGCTGTACGATAAACATTGTCCAATAACTAAAATTAAGAAACAAGATCAAACTCCATTTGTAAAGTGGAAGATA
>CABFPE010000090.1:357834-372069 GCA_900660155.1 Hofstenia miamia
CTAAGAGCTTTTAAGAAGCAAATTAAAATTTATTTTAAGCAAAAGTATGTCTCAGGACAATCATGGTTAGGATACAAATTCTACAACAATGATTACTCAACAACCCGTACTTGAAATCTCCTAGTAATTTCTCCCTAGCCTGTTAGATTCATTGTATAGTATACTTTGCTTTTGTATGTATTTGTATGTATGTTTGTATATTTTTGACGCTATTCAGATAAATTATCAGTTTTAAATTGTCAATATTTATCTGACTAAAGAATATCTTATCTTATTTGATGATAGTCATTGTATAACTAATGATTTAATATCCCTTTGTATTTTGATTGGTCGCTCGTACGAGGAATCCATTTTGTTCACGTAATTTAAATTAAATACGCAGAAAGTGTGAATTCTGTTAAGTTTTGCTACCCTAGCTTTTAGTTGCTTTTGCTATTATAAATTTCCCCAGCCGTATATTTAATTAACCTTATATTTTGAGCATTTTTCGGATAACAGACCTTTTCCAAATGGCCCCTTTATTATATTTTATTTATTTTTATTATGTATTTGATCAGTCTATTCCACTTCAAAACCCTCAAAATAAATCTAAGAAAATGGATAAGAGAGTTTTTTTACATTATACCAAGATAAAAGATAAACAACGTAAATTGAAAGGCACCGCAGTAAGAAATTGTTAAATCATGTATGTAGAAATTTGCGAAAACGAAATAAATATTAACTTAAGAAAAATTTATCATCTTGCAAATTATACAAAAAATATACATAAGAAGAATTTACATGGAACAAATCTGCACTAAATAATAATAGCCAACATATAATGTAATCGAAATTTGAAATTCATCTATTCTTGATTTCTGCTCGTACACGTTTCGTAATTCTGCCAAACACCAATCCACCAACAAAAATACTACCAATTACGAGTAAAAACAGAGCAAAGAAATATGAACGACTTGGTGAATCAGCGATATTTTTATAAAGTTCTTCAACAGATCCAACTGGTTTAACCTATAACGATGTAATGAATACTATATATAAATAGCCAAGGATAGGTTATTTAATAGCAAAAATTATCATGCTGCACAAAATGTCTACCTTTATAATTTGTTTACAGTTTCTTAATTCACTAAAAAGTAAATAGACTTGTGCTCTTACCTGTGTTCAAAATATTGATTTCACTATTATCTTATGTTCAAGCGGTGTGCAACAGTCTCAATATCTTTAAACGGCTTTGTGCTCTTAAGAGGTGAGGCAAACACGATATTGGAATCTCATCCGACAGATTTTTTATTTATGGTGGGCTAGATTAAAATAGTCTTTAGTCATGGTTATTCCTTAGGACAAATAAAATTGAGTAAAAACAATATTTGTCATTTATTTTTCAGCAGTTACGAGACACCATTTTATGAAATTTTATATTTTAAATGAAACATCGATAAGTTTTGATGTTGTGGCGAAAGAATATAAGCAAGATTGGAAGAAACCCTCGACAGCGGCACTAACAACACGGTAAAATTATCCATCCAAGTCACTCTGGAATGTCCGCAAGTAGAAAGTTGCTTCCATTCGGAAATCAGAGTTTTCTAGAATTCGATTGAGATTTGGATTCTTAGACAAAATGTAGCTTAATCTTGTTTTATACGGTTACAGTGTCACTTTGTCAATTGCTTCCCGTAAAATAACAGCTGCATCTTCCGAATAGTTGCAATCAAATTGAGATTTTTCAAATCAATTGCAAAACTAATCCGATCCAACCCCAACCCGAGGTTTTTTTTAATTTGATTACAAAATTACATGACCGAATTTTAGAATGCAAATAATTCAGTTGTCTTAAAAAATTAAAAAGGTTTGTCATAAAAGTAACAAATTTAAAGGACAGTTTTATTATTTTCAAAATATAGCGATCACATGGCTTTGATCGTCATTCCATATGCAGATTGCTGCAATGATGCTTGAGCTGAAAAAATGACGTCGCGATAACCTTTGATAGCAAAGAAAATCTCGTACTATTACTTTAAAAAAAACTATTTTCTACAATCGAGTTATTTTTTCTATTGAATCGTAATCATAATAATAATGAAGTACTGAATTGAAATTGCAAATAACCAATAAAATGCATAAGTTTGATTTGTAATAATTTTATTCTAAAAAAGTTTTAAATTAAAGAAATATCACTTACATTTATATGAAGCATTTCACTTAAATATGAATTACTTTAAAATATTGAGGAAAAATTTTCTTCAGCCCGATTTTAACTCGAATTGAATATGTCAGCCGACCATGAAAATATTTTTATCCCGCCTTTTTAAAACAAAATATATATCCGCTAAATCCAATTATTTAAAATTTGAAGCAAATTTAGTCAACCTCTTACACTAATATGTTAGGAGACTATGTCTTGTTAGTTAAAGAGTTACAGACGATTATATAATATAAAGAAATTAATAATTCATAAAGGTGTATATATTTATTGTCTACATATGCGAAAATGCGGAAAAGTAAGGGTTTTTATATAATGATTTCAAAAATATAGCAGAAGAGTATAAAATTTTAAAATATCGAAATATTTTCAGTTGTAAACGAACCTCAAGTGCGTACTCCCACATTTTATAGCGACTTCGTACTTGACTTTCACAATCTGACTTTAATTTCTTTTCCTTAGCGAGATCTAACAAGCACGCAATGTCTAAAATTACAATACTAAGAATATTTGCAATAAAATATTTACGTCTTCCATTGCCAGATTTTACATCTGAACAATAAGATCGAAGTTCTTCGAAACATGCACGATGCAAAACAGGATCAGCATAAACATCGGCGCGGTTCTCAGCTAACATTCGACGAACCTCCTTAATCACAATTAATATACGCACAATTAATGTTATATACAGTGAAACACTTTGAATCGGATTTAATTTTCTTCTCTAAAAATGCCAATTTCAGGCACTCTTCAACCTTCTCAGGATGATTTTGACTTTCTTCAAGACAAAAGTCTTTAATCTAAGAAGATGACATAAATAAGAAATACAAAAACAATTCACCTCGCTTTCGCAATGATGCTTCAAAGTTACATCAAGACGATAATCAGATTGTGCGTCATGAATATATTGACGAACTTCAGCAGCGCACTCATCGGATGATAATTCCTAAAAACAAATCTTAGAAGGTAAAACTACTAAAAAATATATATTATAATACTTAAATAATTTATGAATAACGCACTAAAACTTGATATAAGCAGGCTTTTTTCTGTTTCGAGAATTTATCGATGGCTACTGAAACTACTACAATTAGGTAGCTTAAAAAGTTCTTATAATTAGTACGATTACATAAATAATATTTTCAATTTTCAATTATATATAATGACAGGTTTTCTGATTTATCGAACTAAATCTGTCAACTCAGAGTGGCAAATATGCTGTTAACAACCAACTTAAAAACTAGTTTTTAAATTGGTTTGGTAGATTTCAAAATACGGAAGTTATGCATTATTGCATTATAATTCTGTTACTCAGAGCATTTGAGAACGATGCTTAGGGCTGGAAACCATGATATCTGTGCACCATCAAGCTTATATTAGAATACTGAAAAACGGATTCGGAATTTTTATGAATCCTGTTTACATGCATTTCTTTGTTTATGTAGCGTTCAGATGTTTACAATGTATTTTCAGATTATTGCTTCTTGCGACCGAACTTCTAATTTGGGTGAATTTACAATTTTGAATGTCATTTGTTCCTAATTGCTTTAATACAGTAAGATTCGGATCTATAACTAGATTCCTGCTTGCAAATTGCGAAGTAATTTGTAGCGAGAACGAAGTCAAGTTGCAGCTGTTAATCAGAAAAACTGTTTGTAAAATCAATGTATGCACGCGATATAAAATAGTTTGCTCTCGTGTATATCTTTATTTTGATTTAATTACATGAACCAATAACGAACAGAAAAAATAGTGGTATTCACATTTTGCTCATAAGTGATTATGGAGCAAAGAGCAATTATCAAATTCGATGAAAAAATTGGTAACAGTACCTAAGAGATATTTCGCTTGATGCAGCAAGTTTATGGTAAGGTTTAAGTGGACCGATCAATTATTATCCTATGGCATAAGCGGTTTTTGGATGTTGGCGATTCATTAGAAGCGGATGAAGACACAAGCAGACCAATGTCCATTCGAACATCAAATTGCCGGACTGTTTGAATATGTTGCAGAACACACCCCGCAATGCCTCATCGAAAATGATGGAAGAAGGCTTGCCCATTAACCGAGAAACAATTCGCACTATTGTTCATGGACAATATCGAGATCCAGAAAATTGGTCACTGTTGCAGGATAATTTAATAATTGTTCGTCAATTTTTGGCACTAAATCAGATTTGTGTTCAGACATCCACATTATTAGCCTGATTTGACACTATGAATATTCTCTATCTCCGAAATTGAAAAAGTTGAAGAGCCTGTTTTTGCAACATTCCAACAATCCAATCAGCCTCAACACAAGCATTGCAGTCAATTACACAAAATGAATTGGATGGTGCAGTTGCAAAACTTGAATAACTAGCAAGTGTATTGAAGCAACTGGCACGTACTTAGGATTTTCTTTGTTCCTCAAAACTTTTATAAAGACAGATTAAAAAATTGTTTTTCGCAAGTCTATAACGCTGAGATTAAGAAAAGAAAATTATTCCTATTGATTGCCTGTGAAATTCTGTTGTGAACTTGGAAAATAAATATTTATAAGCTCTAGTTTTCTTACAATACATCACTAGTGTTTTGTAATTTATACGTTTTCAAGCCTTCAAAATTTATTGCAAATTTTTTGTATTGTTGCACTAAATTGTATTGCTGCCCCAAATTGAATCGCGTCTTTCATTCGTTTGCTTCACATCGTCTATATTTAGCCCTTTCATATGAGGACACTTAGTTAACTAATTTTCCTAGGATTAGTAATAATTTCCAACATTGATTGTGTATACTAGTAAATTTTTTTAAATTTTGATTTTACTGTCGTAAATTTTTACATTGCAATACGTCAAACGCTAGAATGCAAAATACAATGTGTGGCTTCAGAAATTGATTACATGCTAATAAAATAACTTAGAGTTATGATCACGTTCATTTATTGCAATTTTCGACCCATGAGGACATTGCGCGGCATTTGCAAATATACGTACTGGAAGTAATTTTAAAAATTACTGTTTTTACAACTACTGTCACAAATGAGGAAAATAAAGACCTGCATTCAATAAAATTGAGGATAACGAAGTTAAATAAAGAATATTTTTCAATGTAATCTCCCGCAATCCGAGTTTATATTCAAAGAAATGAGCATTACGATTTTTACTATTAAAATTTCAACTAATAACAAAAAACAATTCATCATGATAAATGAACAAATTTATGTTGCAATATTTAGTAGATCATTAGGATATGCCAGGATTTGTAGTTAGCAGTGGATGGCAATGTAATTAGGATTACCAGTTGTTTGTCTATTTATATGAAAACAAAACATTTAAATACTTTTTTGCGATTTTGCTTCAAAATCTTCAGATAATATGCATGCTTATCTACTACTTGCTTACTACGGTTTGCTGCAATAACATTTTTGATACTGACAACTTCAAATAATAGGAAAGCAAATACATCAAAAATTGCTTATATATCATCTTACAACAATAAAACAGTTCAGGCTATAAAAGTTAGAGACATTAAAATCAATTACATTAAATGCAAGTTGGTATGCTGTCGTAACATAAGCAGAACCAACAACCATTATTAAAAAAATATTACACGTTAATTATGTAGTTATGTAGTCTGAATATATGTCTGGAAGAAACGCTTTTATGCAAATTGTTTATTACATAAAATTATCATAGTAAATAATATTTGAAGTCTCACAAAAAGGTCTAGGTGATATTGCAGAACATTTGAAATGAACTATGTATTAGGTTGATGGAAAAGTAATGTCGGTTTGAACTTTCACCACGCTTCAAATGCTTTGTGTACCTTTTAGCACCTTTTGACTTGTGTACAGTATTTCATTGGATAAAATATTAACCAATGAAAGTATTTTTATATATTACATATTATATTCATATTTTTATATTCATACATATTTGCATAATGCCACTGTCAAGAAATGAAATTCGGGTTTATATACTATTCGATTTTCAACAAGGCGTTNTATCATCTTACAACAATAAAACAGTTCAGGCTATAAAAGTTAGAGACATTAAAATCAATTACATTAAATGCAAGTTGGTATGCTGTCGTAACATAAGCAGAACCAACAACCATTATTAAAAAAATATTACACGTTAATTATGTAGTTATGTAGTCTGAATATATGTCTGGAAGAAACGCTTTTATGCAAATTGTTTATTACATAAAATTATCATAGTAAATAATATTTGAAGTCTCACAAAAAGGTCTAGGTGATATTGCAGAACATTTGAAATGAACTATGTATTAGGTTGATGGAAAAGTAATGTCGGTTTGAACTTTCACCACGCTTCAAATGCTTTGTGTACCTTTTAGCACCTTTTGACTTGTGTACAGTATTTCATTGGATAAAATATTAACCAATGAAAGTATTTTTATATATTACATATTATATTCATATTTTTATATTCATACATATTTGCATAATGCCACTGTCAAGAAATGAAATTCGGGTTTATATACTATTCGATTTTCAACAAGGCGTTCGTGCAGCAGAATCCAGTCGCTGCTTTTGGAAAAAATATCGTGCAAGAACGTACTGTTCAGGATGGTTTAATCGTTTCGAATCAGGCGATTTCGACCTTGAAGATAAAGCACGATCAGGACGACCGAATGAGGTGGACGATAATGTTTTACGCAATTTGCTTGAGACATCCGCGTTTGACGTCCAGAGAACTTGCTGAAAAATTGGGTTTGGCGCAGTCAACGGTGCTGGATCATTTACAGACTATGAAAAAAGTCTTAAAGGCGAATCAATGGGTACCGCACAATTTGACGGAATTTCAAAAAGAGCAACGTGTTGCACAACATTATTATCCTATTACCGTAAAGCTAAATGATTCGACATGATCGTGACAGGGGATGAAAATGGGTGTCTCTACGTCAACAAAAAAAACGCCGTCGGTCATGGACAGATAAAGGTTGTACACCCCAGTCACAACCAAAGGCAGAATTGCACCACAAGAATGGTTATGCATTTGGTAGATCGCATTGCGTGTAATTTACTACGAACTGCTCCCATGGATCACCAGTGTCAATGCCGAGTTGTATTGTGCACAATTGGAGCGATTGGCCAATCGAAACCACATTAAATGCCGACAGCGTAACATTGTTCGTTTTTTGCATGACAACGCCAGACATACTGCTGTCATGTTTATTCATCATTTGTCGGTGATAAACCAAGAAATAAAGCAAACGGATGCAATGGCTAAGAAAAAAAGCACGAAAACGTCAACCGTTCGGCCGCACGCAATAAGCATGCATATTGCTCATATGGGCGGTGTTGATTTAATGGCCATGTTGATGTCAACTATCGTCGCGGTCTAAAACAAAACCACTGGTAACATGCAAATTTTTCAGTTTTGTCCATATTTATTAAGCGAACGGGTCGTCATATAGAAACTGGATACGCATTTTGGGAGATAAGGAATAATTACATTATTGCTGTGTGCGTACATTCCGTACATGGACAACATGATACAAAGTCGGTTTTCAGTAACTCAGCGACAGTGCTAGCAGCTTCAGCAAATTATTCTTCTTCATATCGAGACAGTTATTTTGAAGAACGATTACATTGTGAGCGCAAAAATGGAGTGCAGAAACTGAGAATATTCCATTAGCCATTATTGAAACTTAATTTAATAAGGACTTCTATTCAACAATTTATAAACGTTTACAACTTCTTGCAACTTTCTCAGTTACAACGGGTTCCAATGAATGTTCTTTTTCTACAAGGTTAAAAACCTATCTGCCAATTTCAATGAGTTAAAATTGACTAAATGGTTAAGCTCACTTGACCAACCCAAAAAAATTCAGGTAACAATAATCATGATCTGCTTAAATTCAAATCAGCTGTAGCCAGTGCATATTCCAAATTTGTTTTAGACATGACAAACGTGAATTGTCAGAACAAAAAGTACAAAATATTTTTTGAGTCAAAAGTCATTTTTTATGTTAAAATAAGTGCAAAATCGACTATTCAATTACTACATGCTTATATTTTTTGTGAAAAACATTTTGACAATTTGAATTCAAGTTAAAATAAATTTTCTAATATCATTCTTAAACAAAGTTTTTCACAACTTCGCAAACTTATCAAAGGACCGTTGTTTTTGTGTTGAAAATCTTAAACATTATATTTTTCATTTGTAAAGAGTACTTTATAACATCTTTTATGTAAAACATATCCAGTTTGAAGTCGTTTTAATTTTAACATTAGGTCAATTTCTTTGATCAAAATACTATTGCAAACTAAATTTAGGATTTAGTGTCCTTAATTGGCTTTAATCCTGTTTTCAAGTCAAATTGTTGCTTAAATAATTAGTACACTCGAAACAAAATATTCAACATTAAATTTTTGAGAAATGTAACTGCAGCGTACTAAAATAATGTGATAAAACTACACCTCTTCACTCTCAATTTCACACAAGAGATTCAATTTCGCACATTTGGTTACAGAGTTTGATTACTTGTACCCATTTCTGCGTTGTGTCAAGTGCGAAAATTCTGCATCTTGTTTGTGCAAATTACGTCACCAAGTACTCAAAACTACAAGAAATAATATTTAAACATTTAACAACAGTTCTTTACCTTAACCCTTGGACACGCTACGTTTTTTGAGAAGATATAAGAGAGCATTATGACATGCCTGGACGACCTGGACGATGGGCAATTGCTAGGAAGCTACAATTTAATTTTGCCCCGTTATTTAAGGTACAAATACAAAGTGTATTCAGTATAAGAATAAAGTTGATTCATTTCATCACAAGGAGGAGGGTTGATATCGAAAAATTTGGAGAAAATTTGTCGAAAAGTATCTTAAAAATGTTAACTAACACGCAAGAAGCATAGTATTTAAACTGCTTTGAATGTTCAAAATATACTATTACTAAAAAAATTGTAATAAACGGACTGAATATGCGAAATTGCATCTATTGTGTGAAATTCAATCTTCCTTGTGTGAAATTGAGAGTGACAAGTTGTAGTGCATCTCTATGCAAATATAAAATTGTTAGAAGTTGTCAATTTATAATACTAGATATGACAAGTAAATTGAGCAACGACAGTTAGTTGGCCGACAGAACATAAATTTTCTCACTTTCAATAGATATAAAAATTTCAGAATGCATTAATGATACTTAAATTTAAAATAAATATTATTTAAGGTGGAAACGTTCGCTACGAAAATACCTTTTTCACATAGAGTTCTTTAAGACAATGGATCATTACACCATGGTATGCTTGTGGTTTATTCATGTTCAATCCCATTTTTTCAGCACATTTACTTTCTACATCCTGCCTGCATAAACGGAACAATTTTACATTAAGTCTTACATCTAAATTGAAAATAAATACAACAGCATTTCGACAATTAAAACCTGTCATTTTAAGTTTTAATCGCTTGAATATATATTCAGCACAATGTTCATCAAAATCTTCATCTTTTCGATGCCTTTTCAAGCATCTAAAAACATCTTCCTCTTCTTCATCACCACAATATTTCTAAAAGTACATTATGATGCATTACAAGAAAGTCCAAGAAATGATGGAATATCACGAAATGGTTTCAAATGTATGAAAAAATAAAAAATACCAACAAGATAAAATTCCCTTGCACATTAGTGCATTTCGACGAAAAACAAATACTTTTCTAATACCACAATATGAATTCATTCTTTTAAAATAGAAAATATAAAACGAGGCGTTGGCGTATTATTTGAAAAAATACATGCTGGGAATATTAACCTTAATCATAAATTTACAAGCTTTAGCAAGTTTATAATCCATGTGCACATCTTTAGCTTCTTGCTTCTCTCTGGTGAACAATTTTTGTTTACACTCGTTAGTTAAACTGTCGGAATTCTCTTTTAGGCATTCTAGTACACGCGCATTGCCAGATTTCACATGACTGCAATACTCCTTCACATCTGATTTACAAGCCTCATACAGGCCAGGACTTAGTCTAATGTTTTCGATCTAAAGACCAATAATGTACCCCCAATTAACATATAGAGTATATACCGTGCGGTAGAGCTCCCGTTTAATTTGCTTTCTACACTCGAGAGATATGATGTGGCTTCTCCTGTCAACAATAGCATTTCGAATTTTGAGTGATAAACACTCGACCGTTTGTTCACTAAAAAATCCAAAATCATGACTAAATCGTTAAAACAAATGAAATAAAATCGTTAAATAGATATAGCGGTAAATTGAATATTGAATGATGCCAAATTTTGCTGATAATGACCACTCCGCTTTTAAAGACCCTCAAAATATATAATTCAAAAAATTTCGAATGCACAAATTAGACAACACATTCCACTATAATTGTTTACAAAATGAGTTCTTATATTTAAAACTATATTTAAATGCAACAATTTGCAAGATTTCCTTGCTTATAATGGCATCAATATAATAAAAGTATATCAAAGTAATCGCATAACAGTATAAAGAACACATACAGCGATTCAGAATCCCGACAATGTTCGGTTACGTCGTCATGACAAGCTTCTCTGAAATCAGGTGAAAATTTATAATTTTTCATTCGAACTAATTGGAAGTGATCGATGCCTAAATAATTATAAACTAATTAACCATTGGTAATACATTACGATGACATATTATTATGAACTCGGGCGAAACCTATTTCAATTTTAGATGGTGACAAGCATTGAAAAACGATTCTTTAAATCTAGTTTAAGCAATATTTCAATTAGTTTTCTAGTATGAATTATTGCGCTAATTTCAAAATTTTTAATTGTTACTATAAAGCATATTTTATTCAAACATTTATTCATTCCTCATTTATAGCTTAAGTCTCGCTGTAATACTTAGTTCCGAAATTGATGGCCAGGCAGAATCCTACTTTTCTAAAATCTAACCTAGAAATTTTTGTAATGCTGTTCGAAATGTTGCGATTGAAAACAGGACTGAATGAATTGATCATCGACAGCATGTGTTTGCAACTCTCCAACTCTGAGAACTAAGAGTTCTAAACGGGGCGAATCTTTTCAGCCCTGACCCAGCCCATTTTACGACCATGGCCTAGCTGGACCATATTTTCAATTATAACAATTCGATCCGGCCCGAAATTTGCTAAGGAAGGTTTGGGAGATGTAATTTTTCGAAATACAAGTCTCATGGGATTATTGGGACGAAATATCTCAGTGCGCCTGGGAATATTAATGTGGCTAATTTCACCACGATATAATTACGTCTACTAAACAAAAAATTCAAGCACGGCCAGGCCTATGATTCTTGGAAAATACATTACCCAGTCTACTTACAACTCCACTGAGATACAGCACGCATATAAATGTACATTTGAAAGGTTTATTAATTTTTTTATATCAATTACAATTGACTGGATATCTACTACACTTTAGAAAGTCAGTATAATTATGCACATTCGTTGAATAATTGAAAACCAAACTACATATTGATTTTGGTAGAAAACAACAGGGTTAGATAATTTAAACGATTCAGTAATTTCCTTACTAACCTTGAAAGAGCTTACAAAAAAATTAAATGTTACTTTCAAGTAAAAAATGAAAATTTTATAATCACTAAAACTGAAAATTCAAAATAAGATTTCAGTATAAAGATTAAATTCGAGAAACAAGGGGTGCGCATTGAAAATGAACTTTTGAAAGGCATACTATTAAATTTCAAACCGAGAATTACAAACGGAATAATATGAAATCTCACCTGCAACACATATTTCGTGAACATCGGGCTCGTTCTTATGTTTAATCATGCACTCGAATAATTCACCCTCTCCAATTTCTTTTAGATTCTCATTCTAAAGCATCGTTAATTTTCAAAATAGCGTTCATACTAACCTTGCAATACGTGTCAATCATTGGTTTACAATGTGCCAGAAGTTTTTTGTTTATCTTAGTTTCATAACTTTCAACTTCAATGTAAGCTTCGAGACCTTTTTTACATTCTGCGTTTTGAATCAAGTCATACTTGTTTTGAAGACACTCAATTTCCTAAAAAATATATATTCGACTTAACACTTTTTGGTCCATGACAAGTGCAATCTAAAAGTCCATATGCTAAAAAATATGTAATTTAGCCTTACCTAAATATTAAAGTATTATATATTGATTGATCAGTCATTTAGGTTATTTGAGACAAATATAGTCTAATAGAATAAAAAACTTTTCTTCTCAGAGACTACAAGCTAAAAATAAAAATACATGCAAATGCATGCAATTATTGGCTTAGGTCAATTATTGAAAATTCCGTTCTCTGCAGTTTTGGTGGCCATTCTGGCAATTTGCCAGATACAGAAATAACTACAAGTACACAATGAAAAAACTGTATAAAATAACATATAAATTCATTTCAAATCGAATAGGTCTGATCAGGCACTGTTAATGCAAATTTTAATAGTGATATGATTGCGTTTTCAATGTAGCATGGGAGCTATCCATTATCAGCCACATGCAAAGTGATCTAAGCGAGGCTTTGTGAAAAAACTGGACTTGGTTTCATTTGTCATAAAATTTTTTCCAGTGCATAGAATGAAAATCAAGCGCATGTCTACACAACTAATCTCCCAAAAAACTGATTACAATCACATGCATTTTGTGCTCATAGGTGGATTTTTTCACTGAAGTTTTTCTATGCAAAGCACAAATTTAAACGATTTCATATATAAAATTTTGTGTTCGAAGTAGTCTGTGTGCGGGCCAGGCCGCCCGATGCCGCGGGCTCAGGAGCGCTAAAACTTTAAAGGGCGGGCCATGGGCTGGCATAGGAAGAAAATATAAAAGTATTGTAAGTTTACAATATCTCAAAACACAATATCTCTGCTTACAATTCTGTTTGCTATATCTCAATCACAACTTTACTATATCTCAAATCTACCACAGGTAAATTTAACAGCTGAGTGAATAGCTGATAATGTTTTTATTGGATCTGGGGTAATTTACAGGTAAAAATGAAATCACGTGATTAATGTGCAAGTGCGTTGAACGATGTGATTAATGTGCAAAGCATTAGCGGGCGGGCCGGAAAAATCGGCGGCCTGCAATCACTAATTCGAAGATACCATAAGTTTAAAATTCACCTATTAATTGCAACGTTCTCCACAATGCATAAGCAGTATCTATTAGCAAATTTTGTGATTAAGACTTAAATGCTATATAATAGAGCTACACGACCGGTAGACTTGAGTGAAAGGGCGTATCGAGAATTTCTAAGGGGGGCAATTCTCATCCGAGACATATAGGCCTAGGTAGTTTTCATCTTTTTAGCATAATGCCGTGCTCGCCCGTGCATATATATGACAGACGGAGGTAATAAGAATAACATGAAATACTACTTTTTTCCACTTTATGTCAAACAAAAAGACTGTTCATCAATATATCGATCAGATCGTATGAACATGAGTTGCAATTGGCTTGCCCAAAAAGGAGGGGGGCAGACGCAAGGCCCCCTCTATATACACCCCTACATGAATGAACAATAACATCAAATTTTTGTAATAATCGCGAATTGTTGTGTCTGAAATTTGGAAACAAAGACTATGGCGGAATATAAGACTCCTATACTACAACAATGATGAATAGCATTTGTCTGGTGCATTGTAATATGATGTGAAGTTACGAATCAGGCGCGGTCTAAAATATTTTCAACGGTTGCAGGTAAATTTTTCTAAAATTATTATAAAGCAGTAATTTATTTGGAAGTTATTCCAAATCTAATCACATGTTGCATACAAAATTTAATGAGGTCCTCTACAAAAACTTTAAGGTTTATATTTATACCCAAACGAGGTAATCTTCTCCAGACGTCCTTTATTCAACAGTAAAAAATAATTTGAAAACTTGTTTTTTCTTTTGAAAATCACTTAAATTTTGTTTTGTATAATATTTACATAAAATCCACAATTTCATATGACTAGAAAAGTGGAAGGGGCGGCCATCCCTTAGACAGCATTTATGACAAAATTAGCATTTTCCATTCAAATACCATATATATATATATATATATATATATATA
>CABFPE010000090.1:372236-387776 GCA_900660155.1 Hofstenia miamia
TATATATATATATATATATATATATATATATGTATATTGGCGTTTTATAATGCACAATTTATATATATTGGCGTTATATAAATTTGAATTTATATATTGGTTTTTTAAAACACATTGGCGTTTAATAACAATTACCTATTTTTTTAAAATTTTTTTAATTTTTTTATTCTAAAATTATGAACAAGAATATTAAAGATACAAAGTGAATGGGTATATACCATATAAATGGAACGGAATTAAACTACAAATTAAATCATTTTTGCTGCAAAATATGTTGAGTTTTAATAAACTTTGAACAACTAGGCCCTTTCGGCGACAAATTTTTAAATTCTACTAAATAAAAATCGATTAATTCCTCAATGTTTTTCTTAGAAGCTGTTGGATATTCACTGTCAGCAACAGCTTAATAATGACCTTTTTGATAATGACCTTCTCCAACTTCGCCTACTCTTCCATTTGCTCATTTCATCTCCTGTGACTGTCCTCACTGCCGTAAAACTTGACTTGTTTTTATTTTTTTGTTGTGTATGCCTTCAGCGGCTAAATAAAGTTGATGATGATGTGATGATGATGATGACGATGATGATGATTATTATTATTATTATTATCAATAAATCTTAATTTTTTTATGAAATATGACATCCACGAATTTTATGGGAATATTGTCTTGAATATAATATATGTTTTTTCAATTCCGTCCCATATTTCTCTATAATAAGGTTTACTCTTCTTTGTTATTTCCGAGATTTGACCATTACAATTCTCAGATTAATTGATTTGGGAATGGGAAAGTATGCTCTCCATAGAAGTGTCAAAATCAAGCATAATTCAACTAATCTTGAAAAGATAGATTTCGAAATTTGGCATGTGATATTTTAAAAACATTACTAATTAAGTTTAAATTTAATGGAAAATAGTTGTACAACTTAAAAAATATCGTATTATTAAGGTTACTTACCATTCTCATGCAATCATATCTTACTGCAATTATAAACCGCCAATACCTCTAAGAAATTATATAACACCATATTCTATGAAAATCCAGAAAATTTATATTTTTTGATGAATATTTTTTAATCACCTTTGATATTTGCCAAATATCCACTAGAATATGTTTAAACAAAAATCGAGCGAAAAAAGAGTTTTGCCAATTCATAAACAGCATTGGCGTTTTATACCATTTAAAATTTGAGTTTGCTGGCGTTTTATAACACTGTAATTTAGTATGTTAAAAGGCGCCAATATATATATACATATAGACATATATATATATACATATAGACATATATGATATATATATATATATATATATATATATATAAAATCAAAGTTTTGATCTAGCATCTATCCAGAGCATTATTACACACTAATGTATTTTCTCCAAAAGCAACAGAAGACTTAAAATGTTATTGGAGCTGAGAACTTGTTGGTATATTGATGTTTCTAGGTAAAATCAAGCCTATTAAGCTCATGGAAGATATAGCAAAGTCAGCATCAAGCACTAATACATTTCAAATAAATAGTTAATTTGTACAACTTCATAACATTACATTTAAAAACAGACATTTTTTGTGTTTATAAAACAGGCCTGCATAGAATTAATATAAAATCTCAAAAGGTAGAGGGCAAGAAGATTTTTACGTTTAGAATTTTTCTTTGGTATTCTTTAAGCATATTTCATAATTTCTCCGTTTGGGACTCCAAGCTTTTGCACATTTGATAAAAACCTATATATATATATATGCGCTAAATACAAGGGGAATCCATACGTATGTAGACAGCGTTTAATGTTGTTATTTTTTAGTTGTCTTTAGCCCCCAATTTAATTTGAGCAACGGGCTTGCAAATTCGGAATTTTTAATTATATAGAAATGATTAACATAATATTTGAAATTGTTGTTACAAAATGTGATGTGCCATTATTCAGATTTTGTATTCAAAGTTTTTAATAGATATATGAGCGGTAAGTACAAGGGAGAATAATTTGAAAAAATATGGCGCTCTATACACTTCTAATGACCAATGATATTTGCAAATGAATGAATTGTGGAAAACGATGAAAAATTTTCTAACATTACAGCACTATTGAATTTAACTTAATAAATGCAAAAAAGTAACTGACTACTTAATATTACTAACGTAGATTTAAAAATATAGAAGTGACAGGTAGAATTAATAGTGGTAATAGCAGGTACGTATGTGCATCAAAGATGATAAGGAACTTGCTCAAAAGACTAGCATGTAATAATATTCGACACTATCCAAAAATATATTTGGTAATATTCAAATAAACCAGAATTTGAAAGCAACAAAAATTAGTGAATACAACGGAAATCTGGGACACTAACATACCTAATAGATCAATGAATAGTGACATAAAAAGTTCATATTTGTGAAGAACGTATTACAAAACCCTGGAAAAATTTTAAAGTGGTTGAAATTTTTGTATTTTTAGAAAGTTTTCGTTCCTTATATAGTAAATTAAGAATGCTTTTACAATTATATTTTTTTAAAAAACGTAATGATCTTATAAGACCTAAGTAATTTCAAAAATATAAAATGTATAGAGCGCCCAATATATATGAGAAATTTGCATAAAGCGTCCATATATAAATTCTATTAAATCCCATGAGATTTGTATCATGAAGAAAATTTCAAATAATGCATTCTGACTACCTTTATATAATATAAAAGTTTTTTTGACAATTTCTTAAAAAAAACAAAGCTCCAAAATATGCACGATTTTGGTGCAGTAGAATTAGGCACCCTATCGAGGTATTTTAAAATCGCACTTTCGCCATTATATATATATATATATATATATATATATATATATATATATAGGGTAAATGCTTACTACCAATTCTAATATCAAAATTTGAAAAAAACGTAGTTTCGAGCCCATATATATATATCAGATAACACATACCAGAGCGCCCATATATATTTGGCCATTTATACTTGGGGCACACAGATATATCCTGTTTTTAGTAAATTTGTAAAAGCTTGTTTTTTCAAACGAGGAAATTATAGCATCTGCTTAACCCTAAACGTACTGACGTTTTTTGGTCATAACTTTGCTTGAAATTTTTTAGATGAATTTTTCCAAAAAACTATCTGGTAACAACTTTTTTGATCAGCAAAAATTTTTTTGTTGCAACATACATTTAAAATAGTAAACATTTATGCACTTAATTTGAAACCTTCTCATGACAGAAGCTTACGACATGGCTTCACTCTTGATCAGCAGTCTGAATGTCGGGTGCTGCCCAAAGATGACAGCGGTACCCTTAATTGGCGACCGGTCCGGTAACCAAGTTCCCCTCGTGAGGGAACTCGCAACATAAATGATCGTTTTCTCCACTTAACCTGGTTTCATAGTTTATATAGGTTTAATTCTCTTTTTAACCGATTGGGATCGGTATTACTGTTTCAGTCATGTTTTTTTGCATCCATAAAGTTAGCGTTGCGATAATCAAAGAAAGTTAATTACCACAAATAGTTATATTAAATAATCCTTAAGGTGTTTCCCCAAATCGGCAAGTCGAAGTTTATATTTTCAGCATGTTTGGTAGCGTATGTCTATTTGTATAACAGAATGCAGAAAATATTAAACATTTCTTCGCAAAACTGTCCTCTGAGGAGAAAAGTGAACGAAAAAGAATTAAAACAACGTCAACCTCATGGTTTTCTTTGATTACTTTATCCGAACACAAGCTAGCCAAATCATCTCGGCAGTGAAATTCCAGTTGTGGGTTTAAGCCGATGGCAACAGCCCGTTCACGCATCACACGAATAACGTTATGACTACATTTAGTAGATAACTAAAATAATGAATAATATCATTCAAAGAATAAACAAAACAAAACCCTATCTTCCTTATTAGGAGCGTTGATATGACGGTACAGACAAGCAAAAACTTCACCGTTGTAGTGTGCATTACGAACGCGTTTAATATCAGAACATTTTTCTCTAAATAATAATTGATAACTTATTACCAAAATTTTATAATCTGAATCCATATAATGTACACGATATAATAATGTTTGAACATTATATTGATACTTCGATTTTTTAACTTTTCTGCAAACACGGCTAGAAAAATCCTAAAATATAGAATAGTCATTTTAACAGTTGCATACTCAAAGGAACAATAACCTTCCAACTTCTCATATAAAAATGGTTAGGTGGTTTTTTCTATACATCATAATGACTGAGACAAAAGAATAAACATTAAAAACATATCACACATATCAAATCAAGTTGCCAAAACAATTATTACAGCCTACCACATTGAACACTGCAGGCTCTACTCAACAAGAACAGTACTATTTAAGAAAATGCGATTAAATACACAATATTCAAACATTTAGTTTATAGACTACTTCTTCAGCTTATATACCCTGTATACTTCGCCTAAACAGCGCAATTGCAAAATATTAAAAAGGCTTACAAATGATAATACAACTTTTCCATATGAAGTTTCAACTTAAGCAAATTAACAGCATAATATAGGATGATTTAAGGTTTATATAAAATAAAATTTCAATTTTCGCGTTGCATTATGTAGAATTTGCAGCGGCATCGACTCAATGTGGTATACTTAAATCAATGTCGGAAGTATTGCATGTTCGAGAAAGCATGTTGTTTCTTTATAGTCAACTGTCATAGAAGGTACATCAAATTCGGGGCATATTACAAGGGAATAGTCAGCCTTTTGCAGCTAGTAATTATATTACAGATCTATCAAAGTAATACAGAAATCCTTACAAATACTGAACCAACGGTGTAAACGAAATGGGCTAGAAAAGTGCTTCTCAACGTGGGCGTAGGAACTTTTGAAAGTGGGCGTGGAGATATCTTAAGGAAATTACGCGGACTCAGAAATAACAAATATTTTACGAGCACGCACCGAGCATTTGCTTAGTGATGATACATTTAAATCAGAAAGATTTGACCCTATTATAGCTGTAGAACTTCTTGAACCGAAAGAGAATAATGCATTATGGGAAGAATTGAAAGTGAAGGATAGTTGAAAATTAAATTTTTTCATCCGTTACTCTTTGAAAAGGTTGTTCCATATTTGATAAGTTTCCCACCACCTGGCTGGCTGAAGTTGGATTTTCTGCTGCAAATGATGTAGTAACAAAGAAACGTAATTCGTTACAGATTGAACAGAGAGAAGACTTACGCCTGAAGCTGAATGAAGGTTTGGAAATTCAGCTGGATAAACTGGTTCGCAGACACCAACCACAATGTAGTCGTTAGTAGAAAACCGAAACATTTTGCTTTTGTAAATAAGCGGCATTTTTCATTGCATAATGTCAAATTTTTGTCCATGTAGGTCCGAAATTTTACTTATCGCTCTAAAATGGGTCGCAAAAAAAGCACTGAGCTAGAACTACACACAAAGTAAAAGAATCAAATTCAGGGATGTCTTTTTGTTTCGCAACCACCAAATTGAATCTTCAACTCCTACAGATACCTTGGCATTGTTCCTGCAACCAAATCGAGCTTAAAAAAATTATTTTGAAAGAAGGTACTGAAGGCCATTACCAGAACTGATCTATTCCATAACCTCTCATCAATGTCAATACATGCTGCATAGAAATTTTAAAGTTTTGCAAACTTACCGATTATCATACAGGATGGCGGCAATATGGAAGAGTAATTTATTTCAACATCAAATGCTCGATCGTGCGAAAGTATTTCCTCAAACAGGTTGTTGGCCTTCATAAGTCGATATTGAATTACAAAGTAATACTAATAATCGACAATCATACGGCTTCAGAAGGTGTACATCGACTGCTCAAATTTCCATTCACTGATCAATTTATGGCATATGCGAGCAACTTTTTCGGCAGTAAATCTGAATGTCCTTCAGAATTCTTCTCTACTGTTTTCAGGCAAACACATTGGGAAATTCATCGAACTGTTCCAGTCTTACCTGACCAATCGCCACCAGTGTGTCAAAATCAAATCGTCTATCTCTTCTCCTGTCCCCGTTACTAGTGGTGCCCCTCAAGGCTCAGTGTTTGCTGTTCTTTTCTTCCTCGTTGCCATTAACGACCTCCCTCATTCTGTTCTCAACTCGTCTTGCCTGCTGTATGTCGACGACACTGCGATTTTTGATTTTGGTTTGGTCTTTTGCTTCGAACATTTTTCTGATCTTGAGCACTTGTCTACTTGGTCCTCTGTCAACCATCTTGATTTTAGCACTACCAAGACATGCGGTATTTCCTTTTCTGTGGCTCCCCCTTCTGATTTGCCTCTACCTGTGAACTTTGCGCCTCATCACACTCATCTTGGAGTTCAACTTGCTGCAAACTTAAATTGGACTGGACATGTGTCTTTGCGTCTCCACAAAGCTAATTCCTCGCTATTTGCCCTTTTCCGTAATGTTCCTTTTAATACCTCGTCTGCTGTGAAACTCTCTTTGTTCAAGTCCATTCCTCGCGCCATTCTTCTCTACGCGTCTCCTTGTTGGTGGCCTTCTCGTGCTTTGTTCCACTCCATGGAACGTTTCCAGAAACGCGCTTTCAAATGGATTTCCTCTTTGGACTATAAAGACGCTCTGCTGAAATTCTCCACTCTCCCGCTGTCACTCTACTTCCATGCCTGTGATCTCCTTCTGTTCAATCGACTACTGACTCGCAAATTGGATCTTGATCCTTTTGATTTCATTAAGTTCTCCAATTCCTGCTGCACTCGCTCTGATGATGTTGTCACCTTCTCCATTCGTCGTACAAAGAAACATCGCACCCTTCACTCGTTTTTCAATCGTGCTTGTACTGCTGCTAATTACATCTTGACTCGCAGCCCTCCAACAGCGATTGATTTCTTTTCCCCGCCACCGAGCTTCAAGAAATCTTTGATGGCTTTCCTCTTTGCTGAGCCCTTCTCCAACTTCGCCTACTCTTTCATTTGCTCCTATTTCATCTCCTGTGACTGTCCTTGCTGCTGTAAAACTTGACTTGTTTTTATTTTTTGTTGTGTATGCCTTCAGCGGCTAATAAAGTCATTGATTATTATTGTTATTATTAAATTACGAACTGAAAAATCAGTGTTACGAGCTACTCAATTCACGGGTTTCGCTTTTGCTTGATAAATACTAGACTTTTCATTTATCTACGATTCAATGTGGTTTTGCCGTTTTTGTGGAATGGAAAGAACTTGCTGAAGTGCTAAAGAAATACTAAGTCACTCAGTAAGTAAGTCGTAAATTAATGTAGACTACTTTATCCAATTTGTAAAAAAATCATGTGTAGCTTTATCGGATTGTGAATAACTTCCAAGATTAATATTTATCAGCATTTTTCTATAAAATAATAAATGTAAGAAACCAATGAAAACGCACTGCAGAAAATGATTTACATAAAAATATCTTACTTCGCATCTGTACGACATGCTTTATATAGCTTAGAATCCAAAGACCAATCTCGTACAACAAAATAGTTAATTTCAATAAGAAGCTCCTCACAATCATCAGTCATTGCATTGTGCTCAACATTTCTTAAAAGGCAGCCCAAAACATCCCCATCCGATTCCCTAAAGTAACCCCGATAACAAATGCAATTGCTATAAATACTTACATTACATCGGAACAAAGTTTTCTCCCTACGTCACCACAGGCTTCGGACATAACAGCATCCATCCCAGTTTCACGTGGATTAACTTCGCGAACAAACATAGAGAGCTAGACACAAATTATGCACGAAAGTTTAAAATCCAATACCGTATCATAACATCGTTCAGTTGATTGTATAGTATGGTTATTTACAAGGCGCATTAAACAATGAATAGTTTTACCCTCTCTAGGTAATTCTCGATTTTCATCCATACAATATTTTTCCAAATAATCGTTGCAATAGGCCACAATATTTGGAGTAAGACTGTAATCTGATTGAAGCATAGTACGAATATTTCCAATTTCTCGATGACATTTAGAGGAAATGGGTTTACCTAAAAATTTTTAAGTTGAAAAATTCATAGGAAAGTACCTTGTCGCTGTTGTTCTTCAATACAAAGTAGAAGTTTAGCGAGCTTAGAATTATCCAATTCTTCATTTTCATCCAAACGGCATGTCTTAAAACGTTCTAATTCAGGCTTACACTGAATGTCAAGGCGATAATCAGTTGATGGCTCAACAACAATAGCTTTTATATGATTAATTACCATTTTTTTGCACTAAAAGAAAACTTTATACAAAATTTATACAAGTAAATTACCTCACTCCCCATTTTTGGATGATGTACATGCTTCTCAAAACATTTTAACAGACGACCTTCTCCTGGCTGTACATCCTGACACAATTCATGTCTTTCAGTCTGACAAGCAAAATAAAGTTGTCGATCTAACACATAATTCTGACTTTGAGCAGATAAAATTTTGACCAACTCAGCTTTGCATTGAGGCTGTACCTTGGAAAGATGCGATTCCATGCAAGATATTACTCGTCCTTGAGAATGCGAAGACTAAACGAATACACTATTTTTTACAACAACCCAATTTAAACAACGAAAGATCAACATTTTTTGTGCTTAAACTCAAAAGACACTCTCATACCTAAGGTCCCTCTTTCAAAAACAAAGCAATTAATGGCATTTACATAATATACAATATTTGGTCATAGCAAGAGTGATAAATGAATTTTCGGAGTAAATTTTCTTCTGATGAGGTCACAGAGACCCATACGAACGTATTAAAGCTCAGCATAGTTGCATTTGAACACATACACTAACGCCTCTCACTAGGTACATAATTTATATTTATATCTTCAAATTTGTACAAATTTGCAATTATCTTTCACCTAAGTACGCGCATTTTTTATCCTCCTCATATGTACACATGTTTAATGTGATTTATCAGTAAATTATATGTAAATTAAGGTAAAAAGAACTTTATGAAATGATTTTGCATAATTTTAATAATGCAATTCTTTTAACAAAAAAAGTATAAAAAAATATTTTTGGCATATATTTTTATATATGTTGCTTAATATCGGAATATACTGAATACATTTATGGTTCGAAAATGAGTTCTTGGTTTAGTATTGAAGAGCTTTGTACAAGCATTGTCCAAGAATAGACTTAGTAAATTTGGCCCAATGGAAATAAATGGCAAATTTACCAAATTAGAACTTAATAGGCGTGCTTTTACAGTTCACTCTCTATATTAAACCATTCATTAAGTTGAAAAGCCTATCAGAGAAACAAATGCCTTTAATTAGAGAAATTTTAGTGTATTTCAGCTAACAATATTAAATCAAAAATAAGATTATTTTTATGAAAAAATTGTTACTTCTAAAAGTAGGAAAAAGCCTAAATTAAAAGTTAAGTAGGTTATCTGTTATAAATGAAGACATAGTTTATTAGAGACAATATCTATAGAGATAATATTTGCATGAAATGGAACTAAACTGTAAACAGTATATAGCATCTTATAAAAAGTTATCATAACAAATTGCCAATGATATAGAATTTTTTCTCGAAATTATTCATTACATGAAATTCATGGAGAACAATAGTCTGCAAAAAAAATACTTGTAAGCTTGACAAGCATTGTACCTTGTAAAATTATGAATTTACTTCATTCACACTTTTGCCGTCAAGCTCTTCAATACTTTTAGTATTAAATTGACCTTCTTACCAAATGTCATTCATAATCTTCTGAAATTAAAAAAGACATGTTACTATAGGCATACAAGTGCATTTAATTGCAGGTATATTTTTTCAAAATTTTTTTTAAACTACCTTAAAAACAATGTTTTTGCTAACTTGCCTAAAAAGCCCCACTGAGTACTATGGGATTTCAATGCGCCTCCTAGAATTTCGATACTCATAGAATGAAGAGGATATATATATATATATAGTCTGTCAGATTTATTTATGCAGATACATTTAAGGCAAAAAAAAACAAAACGAAGCATTTTGAGTTGTTACATTTTTAAAACGTGTATCATGTAGCAATACATTGTATTAGACAATAAGTAAAACTTACAATCATGCTTGCAGAAGAATCATCGGCATGTCCACAATTAAACCTAGTAATATCCTGCCTACACGCTTCAAAATATGACCCTAGAAGCCTATAATCAGAAAATATCACAGCAGCATAACGAACTAGAAAATTGAAACAATCACTCTGCGCCGAAATTTTACTTTTACTCATAACCAAGCAGTTAAAAGAATACTCCCCATCTTCACTTTTACACTTACTTAGCTAAAAAACAATTAATTTAAACATTTCCCATTCAAATATACCTCTTCTTTTAATTCAGTTTTGCATACTTGTTTCAAAATCCAAGACCCTCTTTTACCCTTCGACATTTCAACTTTATAATTCCAAATAAGCTAAAATATACAATTATAACAAAATCGAAGATGTTAATACTCACAGTATGACAACTAGGAGTTAGATCTTGGTCCTCCTAAATACAAAATTAGAGGTAGTCGCAATAAATTTCATACTTGACGATTATTTAAACAAAACAAAACTTCATGATTCATCAGAATATTCCCACATATACGTTTAACATCATCTTTACATTCAACGGATTCTGATATAAGTTTCTCTGTATCACGATGGGGCGGCTTGTTTCCTTCTTCCTAAATATTACAAAACTTATTCACAGGAATGGGATAAATGCTTGTACCTGCAGATGTTGCTGGTATTTTTATAAGAGCGCAAAAAGTACTTACAGTTAACTCTCTAACGTCATTTAATGCGTAAAACAAAAATATACTTAAACTGACATTTTTATGGATTGCGCTGACACTAGTGACTCCATTTGTGCTACATTACTGTTAAGGGAATCAACTACTTCTGATTATAACGCAATCTGTTCATAATTTGAGCAATATATAGATTTATTGATAGGTTGTTACAGTTTCATTTTGTTTGACAGTAATACCCGTATTGTACAATATAGGAATTGAAAAATTCAGACAATCAGCACAATTACAATGCTATGGCTGAATACTTCAAATGGAATGAGACATACTGAGAAGAAATTGATTCTGGGCAAATTAAAAATCGATATTTCTAAATGAGACAAATAAGTAGACAGTTTTCTCAAACCTTAGATGATTCAATTGCTCATGATGATAAAATATCGAATTCAACAACTTTTTCATTTACAAGAATACTTCTACGCGGTTTTCAATCAAACATGCTGCATCAACACATTGTCAACAATATTTGTCTCCATACAAATGAAGAGGTGCACGGATAGTTGGTGATCAGTACATGCGCTTAATTTTTAGGTAGTGACATCTTATTGAGCAAAGACACTTGAAAATCAATATCTCACGAAAACTAGATACAACAGAAACAAATAGGAAATGTCAGATACCATCAGTTAAATTCTAGTGTGAAAATTGCTACATTGATTAGCATGCGCAGCTAGCGAATTTGATTATGGTTTATATGTGCGCATATTTAAGAAATCTTGTTGCTTACATTTTATGTCAAAATAAATAAATCATTATCAACATACTGCTATAATTCAAAGTTGCGATTGTGAAAGAGACTGATCCGTTCTCTCGCTTTCTTTACTCATTCACCTGCTCCTACTTCATCTCCTGTGACTGTCCTCGTTGGCGAAAAACTTGACATTTATTCATTTTTATGTTTTGAATTTGCCGGCCAAATAAACTCTTTCATTATTTATTTATTGGTTAAAAGCAGTTTGTTTAAGACAAAACAGTTCAATCAACAATTTCCAACATTAACTAAGTGCGAATTTTGAATTAGAAAACTCAATAACCAACTCATTTTGTACTATTTTTCTATAATGTAGAAACTTAAAAAGTGAGAAAATATGGAAGACACTTTATGAAGAAATTATATAATGAGGCATTTGTTCAAATAATGAACTACAGTACGAGTTTCTGTTATTATTCTAATATCTTTTTCTTTAATTACCAGCGGCACCTGCTAGTAGCAACACTAACAAATTTCTTCTCATTGAAATAAAAACTTATAACTTGTTCAAATAAAAAACCTTCAATTAGATTTTCTTATTAAAATACAATTATGCCACCACAATCAACAATCAAATGTTCAATTGAAAATCCTAACAGGAAAATTCAACGGGCTTACAGTCGCGCTCAAAAAGTTTGTATCACCTAGTTGCTTATGGATTTCTATCCTATATACATTCTAAAATGGCAGATCAGACAGACCAAATTACATTATTTTAACTGTTTCGAAGCATAGGCATTACTGCAATTGAGTTTAGAAATTTTAGTTGAAAAAATCAATACATAGTTACAATTTGGTTCTAAAATCAATTTCGTCATGGAATACTACGATGTTATGCGAAAGCAGAATTGCACTGTACGAGAATACTACTAAGAGTACTCGTGAAATAGCCAATGATTTGGGCATCAACCAATCTACCGTAGCCAGGACGATACAAAGATTCAAAGAAACTGGTCAAAGCGGTACGAATTATGCTAATTATGGATGCCCCAAGGCTCTTAATGACCGCGGCGTACGTCATCTGCGACAATTGGCGATTAAAAGTCCTCGCTCAACCGTGATGGCTCTTGGGTCAAGCAAGCATTGTCACGAGGTGGTTGCAAGGCTGTAAATCCGTAAAGGAGACTATTTGTCAGAGGTTAGAGCCGCAAAACGCCTTTCGTGGGCCCGCCAATATGAGAATTGGTTGCTGGATCAATTGAGACAAGTGATTTTTATTGACGAAACTGTCATGGAAATCTGCGACAACTGTCCTCGTTATGTTAGGGTCGTGCATGGTCATGAGCTCACATCAGCTCACTACAACCTGACCCGAAAGCATCCGATGAGAGTGATATGGGGTTGCTTTGGATACCAAGAAATATGCCGGTGCCATGTAATCGAGAGAACAATGAACTCGCAACAATGCATTGAAAATATTATCCATAGGCGTGTGGTTCAGCAAATGCAAACATGGTTTCCGAATGGAAGTGGGTATTTCCAGCAAGATAACAAGCCATGCCGACGATGAATTCATATATTACGATTCCGTCATTTCTCACAGAGAAACAATTTAACCGCAAATTAGTATTAACATAACTGATTAAAATTACAAATTTTTTTCAAAAACGAAGTCTTCTTTCTTCAGGTTGGTTGTAGCGTATTTTACAGGTAGGTTTAATTTATAAAAATGACAATAAATATAATTTAACCAAATAGTTGTGCACAAAGTTGTGTGCAAGCAAATATTTTTGTAGTGAAATATAAAATTACGTAGAACTTTGTGCACAACGTTGGAAGCGTGTACGCAAAATATTTTTGCTTTAAATATTGTGCTCAAAGTTGTGCGAACGCTACCTTAAATGAGTATGATGGTAGCACTTAATTAAAACCCAGCAAATTATAAAAAACTTATACCTTGAATTTTGAATATTTCAATATATATTCATGTAACAAATTTTGAAAAACATATTTCTAAAATATTCAGTTTTTATTGTTTAACATGAAGTGATGGTGCTTATCATGCTGATGAAAATGAACTCAATGTTTGCACAGCTATTTCAAGTTAGCTTTTTTAGAAAAAATAAAAAATTTAGGGAACACTCAAAAACAATTTTTAAAAGCATTATACACACGGGATGTTTTAATAGTGAATGAAATGTTTTAGCAGGGTAGCCTATTAACATTACAAAAGTCGAGTTTTTTGAACCACCCTAGTGGGAATATTGATAGGAGGCCATTGGGTCCTATAATCAAGGAAGAGTGCGAAAACTTGATACTGAAAAAATGAAAAATGGTTTCGTCTCGATCTTAAAAATATATTGAAGCCTGAACTAAGACATCGACATCTAAAATATCTCGATATCTTTTCACCATGTACTGATATCATTAGAGATTTCTTTGTATATTCTACAATAGAACTACACCACTCAAGTCCTAAAAGTTCAATTGGTTTCGTAATTGTTATACTTCGATCTATATGTATAAATCAAAAATTCTGAAAATAGAAGTTTGGACAATCAAAATTCTAACCATAGAAATTCCCTATAAACTCTTTATATAAATATGAAACAAGAATAATGAATGAAAATATATTTTAACTTATTATTCACTATAAATTAATAATTTCCCCTTGCGTCCACAATAACTAAACTCATAACTTACTGGAATGTGATTATCTTTTTCTGAATTACGTAAATTTATTTCATCTAAGCTGTAAGTCAATGAAATAATTGAGAAAACAACAGAAACAAGCAGAACTCCATACATAATATTCATGTCCTATGAAAAAGTCCACGATGACAGTTGAACATTTTTGGATAACAACAATAATTATTAAATTCCGAAAATTTTGTACGCTGCATGGAATTTTTATAATTCACATTTCAACTAAATCCTACATAATATTTTAATATTATTTACCATTGTTTCTATGTCCCTTTAACGAAAATGCATCTTAGTAATGGAATGGGAGCTGTAAATTAAGATGCTTATGCTTATGGAGTACATTACTAGAAAATAAGACATTGTCGTGTTGCAAACAAATTTAGCTTAATTCTCAAGATATAAATAGTTAGCTTTTTCATCGTAATTGTGGTTTTAATCGTTATAATGCATACGTATACGATTTCTAATAGTCATGTAAAATATTTTTTTGATTGGCTATTCAATTCAACTGAACGTTCCCACATTTTATAATGCGTAATTTGAAACATTCTGGCAACTATAAATTTCGTATAATTCGTTTTATTTAAAATGTCAGCTATGCACTGTTCCGAGGGGATAAAGGGAAGAATAACAACAAATGACTATTTGGGCCTCATGAGTCAAATACTAGAGAGAGACTTTATTTACGCATAGTTTAAACAGAGTCCCCTGATCTGCAATAACGCCCAAAATAGAAAGTTTGCAGTCTATACAGTAATAAAATATATACTTATTACGGCGTTATTGTACTTTAGGGGACCCAGTTTGAGTGACGTCATAAAATGGTTTTTCGTATGCTGAAATATGATGCTTTATTTGCATGCAATTTCACAAATAAGATACTTTGCTGAAGTAAGAATGTAAGAAATTTAGGTTAGGTTAATTACTATATTACACAACCTTCTTTGACAATGAGATATAATAGATTTGATAATAATAAAGGAGAACCAATCGCAAAACATGCTTTCATACGATCATAGTAAAAGGGAGAAAAAGATAGATTTAAGATTAACTTTAATTCTTGATGAATGAACATAAATATTTGAAATTACAGTAACGAATAAGCAAATTTGTTAATTTGCCAACACGAATAAAGTAGTTGTTTTCGGCCTTTTTTATCTTTGTTTTGTGAACTTTAAACAAAACAGTATAACCGGAGCGAAAACCTGCTACTGATGAAGAATAGCAGAGATAATTAATAACATAAAATCCACATTTACCAGACAATAGTTTGCTAAAGAATGCCATATGTCATTGATTATTATTATTATTATTATATCATTGTATTCCTAAAGGTAGCAAATTTGGAGATGTGTATGTTGTAAGGGCAGCGACTTGTATATATATATATATATATATATATATATATTT
>CABFPE010000090.1:388198-406691 GCA_900660155.1 Hofstenia miamia
ATATATATATATATACATATATTATTAGCCCAACATTCTTGAGAAGTTGAACAGAACAGAAGCCGAAGATGGAGTATTTATATAAAGCAAATTTGGCTTGGGATATATGCACGCCTAGATCTTTTACATAATTTGAATATTTAATGGGCTCAAAACAGAAGCAAACAGTCAGGATTTTTAAGAGGGGCATATTGAAAATTAATGGCAACATATTTATCCGGTTGAAGAATAGATTTATATATTTTAATATTAAATAGGCGGTTTTTATAAAACAACAATGCCAATTGATTTTTTTCCATGGAAATTGAGAGACTTGAAAAATGTCGACCTCCGCAAAAATGTAATAACAATATGCAATGTTTCTGTGTTAGGAAATGTAACATTCTAAATTTCAAACCGATTGGATACTTATTAAGGGAAATATGGAGGGGTGTCATTCCCCTCTCGGCCACCAATAAAATGGTTTCTCTTCATACTCTAATTTAATTTATTAATATCTGCTAGTCATTTATGTTTGGAAGTATGGACATAAGTAATTTGTTTAAATTGACAATTCAATAGTGAATGTCAGTTTTTGTGTTACTCTTAGTCAAATGGATGAATCAAATTTGCCAAAAAATGGTTCACCACTCAATTATTGTTTTACAAACTTAAGAATGCAAAATCCAACTTTTTTACATTTCGCAAGAAACAATTAGCCCCAAATACGGGTACTCCGTGAGCGCCCCAAAGTGCCAGATTATCACTAAGCCGCATCTCATGGCGAAGGTTAGAGATATCTTTGTAGCTAGTCAAGTCGAAGTTAACTGTGGCACAAAAGTGCTTGGGTCCGTGATTGGGAGTGAAGATATCTGTAACGCATTCAACCGAAAAAAATCAGAAAAATACAATAATGTCATTAAAAAACTGGCAGAGTTTGCGAGACCTTCTCCACATACTAGTTTCGCCTGCCTAACCCATGGACTTCTAGGAAAAATGACATTCTCTGCGAAAGCTGGTTATACCATAGTTCGACACAACAAAATTAGAGACACCTCCGCGGAATTACTGCGTGAAGTGTGCCGTGATGTGGAGATCGAACCACGCTTACAATCCTCTGAAGACCACTCATTTAACATGAACACGGTATGCACAGAAGATGATGCACGACTTGACATCAAAGCTAACGGTCTATGGGGTTCTGTTTTCGAGAGAACATTTTTTGATGTCAAAGTTTTTAACCCCCTTCCTATGCATATCATGAATCTATCAACCCCATTATCTTTGTCTCCTAGTGCTGCAAAAGAAAAAATTGGACGAAAAGATCAGCGAGAAGAGGAAAGAATCATACGCAGAAACTCTGAATTACATAAGAACTGTCGTTAGTTTTGCCCTCGTGCAGAACTTAAAATCAAATTCTATAGATAATTCTATTTCTATGGTAAACTCAAAATGTCAAATTTTAAAACCTCATTAACATGTTGGTCATACAGTCATTTCACTTTTATGTATAAACATTTAATTACTCATATGTCATTTATTCAGATTAGCATTTATGATTGCAAAGGAGGCTAATGAAACTTTCATTGTCAGCAGTTGAAACACCACTGCCTTTTGTGTAATTTATTACTTTACGGTAATCTCAGTGCTTTTAGTTATATTTTTGTTGTATTTTTTAGACTCTTGTCATATGAACTTGTAATAAATTTTCCCTTCATGAATGGCAATTTCGTCTCTCACATTGAGAGCAAAATACAGAAACTCTTCTGGTCTTATTGCAGGCCTCAATTCTTCCTTTGTTTTTTGAAATCATCTCGTAACATACACGGCAGTGTGTTCGAGATTTATTTCCACTAGCTTATTGTAGCTGTTGAGATGATTCTAATCCAGCTATGAGAGAAGTAAAGAACAATTGATTTTTTGTTCAACAATTGATTGTCCTTGCCCAATAAATAAACCTTTTTAGAATTATTAATTAACTATAAATTAAATAGGTTTGCTTATCAACCACTTTTATTTCGGAAGAATTCTGATATAAAACAATACTAAAAGTACAATGACGAGTAATATAGGTATTTCCTATTTAATATTTAATATTGTATTTATCTATAAAACTTTTAAACTTATTTGTAGCACCTATTAAAATTACTGGACAATTTATTTAAGTAAAAGCTTACATAATTAAAAAAAGATGCGACCCACATGCATCTTGCATTATCATGATTGAAACAAGCCATATGCGACCCAATGTTAGTGGCATATGGGGCATTGTTCTTACTTTAGATTGATATTTTCTTGATGATGGCCAGATGCAAATTAAAAATATTTAAATTTGAAGTTTCAGCAGTATTGTAATATCGTTTACGAGGTCACAGTTAACGTGTTATATTAAATGAATGATAAACGTTTGGCATTTGAATTTTCAAAAACCATTTATTTTCCTTTCACAATTTGATTGAAATATTACTCATTATTAAAAGTTTTTTGAGACTCATAAACTGAGTTGTCGTTTGTAATTGATATGTACAAATTAATATAAATTTTTCTTCCAATACGGTTTGCATTGCTTTGGCCATTAATTAAGTTGCTGTCTCGAGTATTTTCCGCATTACTGAGCTTTGCTACATAAGTCACTGCAGCCACTTTAAATCATGCCATATAACTCTTAGGAAATTCTTGTGTACAAATTACGTTGTAACTGATGTATCTGATAATTATTGAGTAAAAAATATTGATTGTATTTAAATCAAGATGCGAAGTTAACTATACTACAATTTTTATAGTTGTATTGAAATTGGATAGATATGAGGCTAGATATGCTCGAAGGATACTGAAGAATAGAATAGAATTTCTTACTAAGTGCTGTAAAAAGAGCTTTCTCTAAAAGCTTTAACTTGACCTTTAAAAGACCACATAGTTAATACAAATAAAGTTTATGAATAGAATTTACACACCATTCACCCCAGCTAAGTACGATAAAGAGTTTATTGCACATAGGACATCAATTTATTTGAAGGCTTCCGAACCCTACCAGAACGTCTCAATACAGGCGTTGAAAAATTTTACACTCTGTTTCATAGTTCCTTGTGATGGCTCATTGGCGATAGTAGCTGGATGCGCATCACACGCCATCTCGGCCGCCTTGGTGGTTGCTTGTGGAATATTATAAAAATGCACTAAGTTCTTCCCCTCGCGTAACAGAAACTTATTTTCAGCAACAGGAGACAAATCCTTAGTAGATAAAGTGTTCAAGCGGCCATTGGCAAACTCAACCTACGCATAATAAGGATTAATAAACTGCAGATAGTCACCAACTGCACCAGAGGGTCGTCTTTGTTTCAAACAAAGTTTCGTAAATAGGCCAAATGTCCGCTGCTCAACCATTTTGGCAATGATTACCCTAAACCACCACGGCGATTGTACTTAAACAAACGAGCATGAGGATATTCACAAGAGAGATCGAATTGCCAACAATGCTTCAGGCAAAACCGATTCCTACATGTTATTGTTGAGCACGCGAGAATGCAAAATACTACGAATAGTTTTATAGAGCGTGCCATTGTACCGTTCGCATTGACCATTTGAACTTGGAGTGTAAGGCGTAATCCGCGAGTGGGTGATTCCATTTTTTAAACAAAATGAGTCAAATTCACCTGAAATATATTGGCTTCCCCTGTCTGTATGAGATCCAAATATAGAAAACAGACTGTAAGCATCGCACTATTGAGGCGGTCGTTATCCACTTTAGACCAAATCCAAACGGGAAACCAGTATCAACGCATATACATTCCCGGTTCCGTGAGCTGTCGTCTTCGGCCAAACAATATTCATTGATAACCGTTCGAAAGGTTGAAGTGAATGAATTACAGTTGACCGGGTTGCGGGTTTGTGAAACTTGGGCTTTACTTTCTTGCGCGGAATGCATCCAGCAATTTTATTCTTGACTTCATATAGTGAAAATGCGTTGTTGTTTCGCCCGACAAGTTCCCACATACGAACAATTCTCGTGTAGAAGGCTACAAGGTGATATCCTTGAGGCACTAGTAATCGCTGAGACTCTGGAGAGGGAATCAGATTATGATAGATTAGACTGGGAATGGGTATACGTCCACGTCTGTATGCAACTTTATTGTTTCAGAATAGTCTATTACCATTCGCTTCTTGCGCCCATTCACTACAAATACTTGGGCTCGCCATGGTGAAACAGACTCTTCAATAATGCCTTCCACAAGAAATCTTTTTATTTCAACCTTCATGAACTGCAGGTCATCTGGATTTGACTATAGGTCAGTAGCGCCCGGGTCTATTAATGCAACCAACCAATGTTTGCCCCAATGGACAGTGTTATTGCCTTCAGTGGGAACGGCGCACAAAATTGATGCCACAGTTCCATCTTCATCTCGCCCTTAACCAGAAACTGAACTTCGACATACCTTTACTTAATGACCAACCTTCCCGCATTTGTGACAATTTTCCCTCTTTGCACGGCAACGGCTTCTTATATGAGGTTGCAGACCACAAAATGTACATGATGAACTCTGATTAAAGGATTCGACGTGATTAATTTTTGACACCGAAAAAATTAAATGTGTTATTGATTATCTTTGTAAGATTAGGGTTAAATTAAAGCATCAAGGTGGAGTGAGCTTTGCGAAAGCCGAATTGAGTATTCGAAAGAATTGATTTGCTATGGAGATAAGTGTTTATTTGGTCCAATATTGGTTTTTCAAAGACTTCTGCAAAAGGCGAGATGATTGAAATAGGCCGATAATTGCAATGTTTTAGCGAGAAAACTTTGTTTTTCATATTATCACAGTATCGTTTTTTATCTATCGTTCATAAGAAATAGTGAACGCGAGCATCCCGTTAAAGCTGATTATCACCCAGCTTGCCACTGCTAGCCTGCGACATGTCGCCGTTTCATTTTTTTTATAAAGATTATTAGGAGGCCAGTAGTAATTCTTGTTTGGTTAGGGATTTCTTGTGAAATGTGGCCTCGTCTGTGCAAGGATGTTTTATCCTTTTAGGGCTGGCATCAAAATCGCTAGGGTACTACTTGCATACAAATTGGGTTGACTGCTCTGAATTGTTAAGCATTTCTACAATACATCTTTTCAACACTTCACTGTCATTACTTTCTGGCCTTATTTCCAAGTTTTGATGCTATTTCTTGAAGGTGGTTCTTTCTTAAAGCGTCATAGTGAAATGAAATTATATAGCTTGAATGTTCAGGCTTGTTTAATAATTTTATTTTTAGTAACTTATTTATGCAGATCATATGAAATATTTTGATTTCTAAGAGAATTAGTGCAATCAAATCACATACACACATTTTAGGAAAATCTATCATTATTACCATAGATATTTAGCACATCCGGCCTTAGAATTACTTTAATTGTCTTAAAATAAAAATCAAGTTGTGGCTTATATAATCGATATTTTAATATTTTTGAACCAAAATAATATGATTGAACGCCGTCTCATGGTAAACGTCATTTTGGACTTTTGTATCAAATGCATTGTTCAAACTCATACTGAAACAAATGATCGTTTAGAAGAGAAGTCATTATTCAATTTTGTTATACGAATATTCTTACTATCACGTTGCTATAAACACTCATCGTTTGTATTCATATAATACTATTATCCTTCAACACAAAAATTTACGTGTTTTCAAGGATTAAGGGATCGAAACGCGGACTACCATATGTAACGTGAAAGTTTAATTTTTTCTATCAACTTCATTATCTTGACATATTAAACTCTTATTTTTATTAGGAACATTCTAAACATTTACCATATGGCAATTACCAGGAATTTGCATGAGCTAGTTGTGGAGAACCATTGCAGCAAATTTTCACAAATTTTACTAAAATGCCGGATGTGCTAAATTTGGAGTTTAAGGTTATACAGTTAATGCGGTAAGCGATAATTCGTAAATTTGGCTATTTAGCTATTTTTTCTATGTATTGCAATATAAAAGACTTTTTATGACTGCTAATTTCCAAAGTGTACAATGAATGATCAAGTGTTTTGCATAATTCAAATTTGAAGCATCAGCATATGATATTTGTTCAGTCAGTTTAAATCAAACCATGAAAGATAATAGTTGCTACTAGTCAATATCCACGCAATAAATAGAAATCAACATTAGTGAAATATAGTATTAGGTCAACCTAAACGTCAGCATTTTTCAAATGGGCGAAAGGGTAGAAAATAAATTATTTGCTAAAATATTGATATTATTTTTACCAATCAGAGCTTTAAAATACAAGATAGTAGCTATCAAAACTTGAGGAGAATATATATATAATTGGAGTGTTTAAGGGGAAATGTTGGTTATCAAACCATTCACGATTTTTTGTCCTCTTTCGAAGTCGCATTATTCTAAATGATGTTCTTGATGCCTCATTAAAACACTGTTCTACAATTCTGAAGTTGCTCGTGCACTCATTTGCCAGTTGCAAAAGTGTGTGGCGTCACTTAATGAATTCAAGAAGATGCTCACAAAAGACAGAAATATTCCATTTTACTAAAAATGTGAATGTACAAAATGTGATGTTTACTAAAAGATACAGGAATATTCTATTCTGTTTTGGTGAATGTATGTATGTGTCTATATGTAGTTAAAATAATTGTGAGAAATAATTTTTTTCAACATCGCATACTATTGCAATCGCATTTACATTTATCTTGTGATACAGTTATGAAATGTGCATAAATAATATAATGATTTTCAGTATTGCAAAGAAAATTTGGAATTTCATGTATAGTTCTAACCTTGTTTTTTTCAACAGCTATTTGTCGAAAATGACGTTTTCCACGTTAAAAATTGGCATTTGTAAGCAAGCTAATTGGATGTGTAGTTGAAGTATTTCAACTTCAATAATTGGTGTTTGAAGAGTCCGTATCCGTTAGCAATTCAAGTAGCGATGGGAGTTGAGATTTATATCCTAGTATCGACGTTTATCAATTGAGAATTTATCAGATAGTAGCATTCCGATTGTTTTAGTATAAAGCAGAGGAATGGTCAGATTAACTGCTTTCAGCAGATGATTAGTGATATTTGAATTGTTTTATTTAATAGCCACAACTATCTGAAAAGTGTGCTTTTAGAAAAATGGAATGTAATTTGAATATATTTATTTTTAATTTTTTTATGCCTTTATTAAGATAAGTTTTTGCACATTGATTAAAACGAATACTTCTTTTTTAGGTTTTATAGGATATTTATCAGTTGCAATCATAGCGTACTGTATGTGAGAGATTTGTGTGTTTCCGCCCTTTTGTGGCGGGACGCGCTTTAACGATAAATGTCGTCTTCGGAAGATCTTCTAAAAGCTGGTTCCGTTATTAAAGATAGATGGAAAGTGGTATATATTTTATTTATTCTGCTATTATATTACATATTTTCCAATATACTTTTTGAAAAACTTTTTTATGCTCCTCAAAAAACTGTTGTTTGGACTATTTTATTTGCGATTTTTGTAAATGATCTAATACAACAAATTTAACCCAATCAAGCCATTTATCAATATTGCCGACGACACGGGCCTAATAAGCACAAATGTTCATGTCACACACAACATATCAAATTGAGATTAAAAAATTTACGTACTTTTTACTAATAGATATTTAAGAAAACGCAATTCTATAATTTATAAGTGGCATTGAACTACAAAGGATTAATAATGACCTATAACGGAACGTATATGGTAAATGTTAAACAGAAGTTCTGTTCAGTAAATTTTTTTAGCATTTCATTTATTTGCTATTGACGCAATTAATATCAATCGATTATCAAAAAGATCTGATATATTGCTTATGCATATGTTTTTGTATATCGCATTTGGAAATCGTTTGTTTCAATTGCTCCTTAAAATCTCTCCTTTTCGCACAAAGTATAAAAATGTCGAATTGTAAAATATTTTTTATTTAAATTTATTTCTCACATATATTTTCTGTTCCTCAGTGCAAAAATATTATTTAGGTAAAACAGCAAAAATACTGCTTTTAATTGGTGTTAATAATTTCCTATTTTCCACAAAGACCCGGAAAATGTGAATTGTTAAATTTCCGACACATTTCGAACAATGCAAAATTTCTCCTCCACGCCCCCATATCATCCTTAATTTCACGTTTTCAAAATCATTAGTAGGTTTTTATGAAATATTTTAAAATTCAGAAGGAAAGCTACTATCTAGGTTTTTTTTGTACGTGTATATCCAATAATTTTATTGTTTTTTATTTATAATTCCATAGCTTTTATGTCATAAATCGATAACTTTGATTTTGACTTTGCTTTTTGTTAAAATTTAAATAAGTCATAATAAAATGAATTACTCACAACCATAAACACTGTATTTGCAGCTTAAATTACCTAAAACCAAAGCAGATGCACTAGTACCAAAATATTTGCTATAAATTTTATATTATAATTAATGCTCGTTTTAGCAGATGCACAATACTGTAGCTATAGCTCAAGTCAAAAAAGTGGCCACATTATAAACACATTTTTGATAACAAACGAAGGACAAATAGAGGCTTATGAAATATACTTGATAATATAATTGTCTAAGCTTGTAACCTGGTGACAAAGTTATTTGACAAGTTTGCCATGCAAAGCGTGACATGCAGATAAACGTCTTGAAACTGAATCCATTAAACGGACTCTAACTTCTTGAGTTATTTGGTGTTGGGATTCAAGTATGTAACTCTTTAATTTTTCAGATTTGTGGTATTTTTTTCTTCACAAAATCCTTCAGAATCTGTCACACGTTCTCTATTGGTACTAGATCCGGCGAATTCGGTGGCCATTGCATAACTTGAATATCATAATTGGTAAAAAAATCTTTTGTCCATTTTGAGGTATGAGGGGTTGCTCTATCTTGTTCTAAAATCCATGAAACGGGATATAAACAGGTTGCGTATGGTACAAATTCCTCGAGTATTTGGCAATATTTTGAACTATTAATTTTACCAGTGCCATCTAGTAACTTTAGATAAAATTCTCAAATTTTGAAAAGTGGCCACTTTTTTTTACTTGAGCTATAATTATTTTTAAGATTGATTGACATTTCTCAATTAAATTGTTATACTCACAGGGCCAGCCTTAGCCTGTGCGGAACTCGGGCCAAAATATGAGCTATAAGTAAACTGAAAAGGTAATGGTAACAATATCCCTTTTAACAGGCCTTAGAATTTTTCTAGAGGGAAATCAAATTAGAAAAGCTTTTTACCATTTAATCTTTTTTAAACAGAACACTCCCTCCTTTACAAAATTGCAACTTTTTACTCATTTAAATTAAAAAAAATGGTTTTTTATATATTTCTATTCTTGGAGGGGAATTCCCCCTAACCACCCAGGATCTACGCCTGTGCTTTTTTCTAAACCTTGTTGTTGTAAAATAGCATAGATCTGTACTTGTATATGCTCGTTGTTGAGAAATAATATAGCTAATAATATATATATATATATATATATATATATATATAATTTATATATATATATATATATAACTATATAATTTTTGTTTCATAATATAATACATATCGTTTTATATAATTGCATCCCAACTGTTTAAGATATCGATCTAAATCACAAAATTTATTTTAGTAAGTATATACGTTGCAATTTGAGTATATCACAAAAATGTTTAACATTTTAAAAACAATTATATATTTTAAAAAATAATTTAGTATTTTAAATTATTTGTAAGCCACTTTAAAGAAATTTAAGTTTTAGAGAACAATATTTAACTTCAAGTCCCTTTAAAGCAAAACAGTGCTTTGAAAACCCATTTGTTACTTTAATGTATCTGTATGTTACTTTTAAAGAGAATCATTGGTTCAAGAACTTTAAAGTATAAGCAAGACAATTGTTTAAACTTTCAAGATTTTGTTGGTATCAGTTCTTTGGGTATATTGTATGTAAAAATCTAAATTTCATGCTACATCACATTCAATTGATAGCAGTTGCAAAACAATGAATCACAAATATATTTAATTATATTTAATAAATTAACACGAAAAGAGTGTTTTGCTATGCATATTAAAGTATATACGCTGATGTTTAAATGCAGCTAGCAATATAATTGTTGAATTCATATTGTGAAAGATTTAATTTTAATTAATTTACTAATTTCTCTTCTGTAATATAATTGCTTAACGCTGGGCCCATGACATTCACTCACCCCCTCTTAAAGCCGGTGCTGTATACTAATACATTTAGTGTTAAACCACTAGTATCAGACAGTTGCTAGTGTAAATTTGAGTGCACATTTTATATTAATTTAGGAATTTCAAAAATGGTCAATTAAAAAAATATTAAAGATTTAAAGTTATTTAAATTTTCGGAGGAACATTAAAAAAATATCTAGTAAAACAATATTTTCAGATCAAGAAGATTGGCGGTGGTGGCTTCGGAGAAATCTATGAAGCCTTAGATTCGCATACAAGGGCTGCTGTGGCTGTAAAGTTAGAATCTGCCAAAGCACAAAAACAAGTCCTTAAAATGGAGGTCGCTGTCTTAAAAAAGCTTCAAGGTTCGATATGATTAATTAGTAACAGGCTTAACGTTGCTTATTAGGCAAAAAGCATGTTTGTCAATTTATTGGCTGTGGCCGGAATGAGTTCTTTAATTATGTTGTGATGTCCCTCCAAGGCAAGAACCTTGCGGATCTTCGTCGAAGTCAACCGAAGGGCTGTTTTTCTATGAGCACGACGATGAAAGTGGCCTTACAAATGCTCACTGCAATAGAGTATATTCACGAAGTCGGCTTTCTTCATAGAGATGTAAAGCCGGTAAAAATCGAACATATTTTCACATAAATTCGCTATTATTCTTTGAAGCTGCTATTTTGATTAATGTTTTTTCAAATCAAGTTTGTATTTGTATGTGTTTGTTATGCTCTGTTTTCTCTGAAGCAAGCCATCAATGGTAAACAAAAGTACAAAAAAGCAATATTTTGCATGTCAATTATATTAGAATGCATTGTAGAAAAAATCTAATTGAAAACCGTATTGAACCGTTCTTTGATTACATATTACAATATTTTGCGCCATTTCTTTACAGAAGTCTTAAAGATTAAGATTGATGTACTTCTAACCAAAGTTTATTATATTTAGTCAAATTTTGCAGTTGGTGCTACCAAGGAAACTCGACAATACATATACATGCTTGACTTTGGATTGGCGCGACAGTATACAAATTCAAACGGTCAGATCAGAAACGTAAGTTTCGCATTTTTTTCAATTAAAAATTAATATTTCTTAATTGGATTAGCTGCAAAACTGTTTAACTTCCATGAAACCTAAAAAAATACATAATTTAAGGAATAGGGTATTTTGCACAATTTTAAAATTTTTTTAATGCTTTTCAAAACTTTTATTGTTCATTATGAGGCTTTAGTTTTGTTTTAGTAAAATAAAATAAAAGTTAACTTTTTATTTATGTATATGACTATTAACTAGCTTATTGCATTTTATAATTGTATGTCACAGCAAATATTTGCTTCAAAATATTAGGGTATTTGATCATAACTCTTAATTTATATTTGATAGAATGTGCAAGTTTGAAGAATTTTATCATAAAGGTATCTAGTACATATTATTGACAAATGTAACTAATATGCCATTAAATGTCTTTAAATCGATTAAAAATCGTTTGCATTTTGCCTTTCGAAATAATCAAGTTATACCAATCGACTGATATATAAGGCTGCGTTGTCACTTTTCAGCTAATCTTCTCAGACTGTCTATTGAGACACAATCTAATAGTGTAAACAACCATTGAATGCTAATTCGATGATTCAGTCTATCCTTTCAATTTTTCATAATCACACTTTGTAAACACATTTGCGACAGCTACAAATTAAAAGCATTTGCCGTTCTTAACACTATATTCAAATATATACATTTAGTTTTGCAGCAGATGTTAATCTTAGAATAATAGCTATGAACATGACTAAATTAATCGCAGTCGATTGTCACGAAGTTTTTGACTTAGAACTTCAAAGGTTTCCTAATATTTTGTAGTGCTATTTGTTAGTGTCTCTGCATGGAGGATGGAAACTATGAGATAGAGAATTCTGTGAAATACCAAATGACTTGTTTTATTAAATGCAATATCATATTTTGCAAACGATTATTGGCTTTGTTTGCTTCAATAAAATAGATATAGAAATGGTTGAATTTCAAAATTCTGAATGTTACTGCCAATACTGTGGTGGTACAGCAAAGGAAGTCCAATTATGAGTTCAGTTCATGAAAATGGTTTCTTTTGTACTTTATTCTTTATACGCAATTCAAAAGGAATTGTTAAACATTGTTTTCAATTTCGGAATAAAGTCATGTTGGTTCGAATATGCATTCTAATTTATATTTTGTATAAGGTCTATCTACAGAGTGTTTTTTATCTGTCCCGCTTGAAAAATTTAATAAAATCGCTTCTAGGCGGCAGATTTTCATAGTTTTGCTTGTAGACGAGTCCTTTGACAAACCCCCACAGGAAGAAGTCCGCTAGGGTCAAGTCAGGCGAGCGAGGAGACCAGATAATGTTAAGGTTTTCAGCACCTCCGCGGCCAGTCCATCTTCCGGGGAACTTTTCATTCAGCCCTGCCCTGACGTCCTTTTGCCAGTGAGGGGGTGCTCCATCCTGCATAAAGAAAAGCTCCGATTCATTAGGGAGACGACAGAACTCTGCGAAGAACTTTTGTTTCATCATTTTCAAATATAAAATTCCGTCAACATTTCCATCGAAAAGGAATAGACCAATGACACCAGCGTCTCCCATAGCAGCCCAAACCATTGTTTTCGGGGAGTTCAATGATTTCTCTGATTTCTCAATTAGCCAATGAGGGTTATTCACAGACCAATGAGAAGCATTGTGGACGTTGACTCCTCCATTGAGGTGAAACACTGCTTCATCAGAAAACAAATGGGATTCACAAAATTGTTAGACTCTTTAAATTTGTCAAGAATTCACGTCTCTTGGTAATGTCTGTTGGTTGTAACTGCTGAATAATTTTATGATGGAAACATTTCATACCAGCACTTTTTAAAGCAGATCGAACATAAGGAACAGATATGCCTAAACATTTAGCTCCTCTTCTTAGTGACTGTCTTGGAGTTTCCGAATAATGGTTAACGACAGGAACTAGGCTAACAGTCTGTGTTCGGATGTGACAAGCTGCTTCGCAGGATCCAGTTTCCAGAAACTTTTGATGCCACCGCTTGATCATCTTCCATACCTTGTACGAAATTTTCTCTGGACTTCCGTTGGGCTCTTATATTCATTCAACCAAATGATACAATTTGTTTTAACTTCCTTGTAAAACACCTTCAATGAATGCCGTAGTCAATTTGAAGTTTGATATTTAAGAGGGTTTTTATGAAAACACTATATTCTTTCGATTAAGACCAGGTTTATTTAACTCGGCCTACTAGAAGCGATTTTATTAATTTTTTAAATTGGGACAGATAAAAAAATCACCCTGTATATTTCTATCACTATATTGTATATATTTAAAGCAAAAACTGGTTATTAATTAGTATTTCAGTTGTTTTTATTTGATTTGTCGTCTTTCAGTCTGTTTATTGACACTTTTAGAAAACGTTTTCTTTACTGAATGTTTTCATTTTAAAGTAGTAACGAATTTTGTATTTAGCATCGTGCTGTTGCGGGCTTTCGGGGTACTGTGCGCTACGCATCCGTCAGCGCTCATCGCAGTGAAGAAATGGGAAGGCATGACGATTTATGGTCGCTGTTTTATGTCATTGTGGAATTCATACAGGGATCATTGCCTTGGAGAAAAACTAAGGACAAGGTACGAATTATTACCAGTCATTTCAATCAAAGTTTGCTGCGATCTGCTGAGAATACTGTGTCTGTGTGTGTGCGTCGGTAGAATGAAGATGATATATTTTACATTATACAATCAATAGTTTAGAGACTGCAACATTAAAATATATTAGAAAATTATGAATATGTTTTTAGTTTCCTTGAACTTGGTTGTTTTTCCAATGCCAAAATTTGACCTTAAAATTGTTCCAATACAACTAGCTGCCGAAATTTATTACATGTTTCTCAGAAAAATGTAATATAGTTGTAATGGGAATCACTGAAAATGGGCATTTAATGAATTCCCATTTTGCAATGACAAACATTATTTGATTTGCAAATAAACTTCACAAATCAATGGTGGACAGTCTATATCTTTATAGACAGTTGCGCTTTACTACTACTACAAATGTTTATATTAATTAATTTATATTTACGTCTGCTTATAAATGTTGATAATTGATAATTATTTTTTCTTTCATGAAATGTGTATTCATAAGATATGAATGTTGCACCTCAGTAAAATGTTCTCCATTTGTGTATTTGTGTGAATTATATTTTTTTTTGATTGATTCACTAACAATAATATTTAATTAGCAAATGAGATTTAAGGTAAATCGAAAATTAGCATGCGGCGGCTTATAATTAATGTTAAAACTTGATGTAATAAGTATTGAAATATCAGATACTCAATTACATGCACATGCACATTTTTATATATAAGATTGTTGCTAATTCTTCTATCACTACATCAAGACATAAAAAATTATTTACAAATCTTGTGATCAATTGCTCCAAGCTCGAACCGGTCATTCTCAAACCGTGAGTTGGATCAGGTTTCGGGTTATTCTTAAACGGGTCGGATCAGGTCGGCGGATCATTTGTAATCGCTAGGGTGTAAGAACACTAACAGATTTAAGGAACAATTTCAAAAGTGAAACATTTGATTCTTTGAAATTCTTCAAGAAATAAATTATTTTTGTATTTTTTATTGATTTTGTATTGTTTTCATTGATACTATCGTGTTGAAACATTTTGAACGTATTAGGGTGCGTTCACACAGAAAGCTTGCGATATAGCGCTTATATTTTAAACACATGTTTTAGGATAGTAGCATTCACACAGAAAGCCTGCGATAAAGCCAATCTTGCGCTTTAAACAAGAGGAAAGAAAGGAGGGTGTTGACACAGAGAGATTGCGATATCGCGCTTGTAATTTAAACACATGTTTTAAGATTGTAGCATTCACACAGAAAGCCAGTTTGCGCTTGCGATAGATTTCTAGCAATGTATTAATACGTGAGTGTTCACACAGAACGCGAGCTTTTAATAGCAATAACCTAGAAAATTGATGTTTCTCAGTCAGAGCTGGTTGAAAAAAACAATCTTGATTTAAAACATGTTTTAAACAGTGTTTAAAACAGGTGTTTTTTCAAGTTTTATTTCAAGTGTTTTTTTTTCTGAAGATATGGTATATTATTGGATGTAATTTAATTTTTTAAAAGAAGCTAGTTTTAATTGTATAAGATGTTAGATATTAATTGGTCACATTCTACTTTCTAGGCTACCAAATTTTCGATTTTTGTTCAGATAATGATGCATGGTGGGATTTTTTAATTTGAGCGTTTGTCGTTTCATATTGAGTTTAGACTATATATCTACAAAACGTTTTAAATGTTTTTTTCAAGGGAAATGTTTTTTTACCAGCCCTGTGCTCAGCGAATATATAGTTATATTTTGATTAATTAGAGCTAATCAGCTTATATAATGTTGAATATGCTATTTACTATTGAATTCAATACTAAGGGAACAATTGACGTTAAAATAATTGTCTATAATGGATTTTCACATGCTTTCGATTTGTTCATTAAATACGTGTATAAAATTACTCAATAGGACACATTTACATATCATTTATATTATTCAACATATTTTTCATCGTATGCAGACTTTATTTACCTACCACTATTTTCTCAAAATTTTTCTGTTTGCGAAATTTTTTAAAGTATTCATCTATATAATTAGAAGGTTAATTCATATTTGATTTTATCAATAAGTAAAAAAATTATATTAAAATTTGATTGTGTGTACAATAGGTGTATGTGTATAAACATTTCATTTAGCAAATTTGCTAGGAATATATTAAATTACTGCATAATGAAAAAGCATTGCATATGCATGTGCATCTATTACCAAGTGGGCAGCTAACGTACATTTCAAATGTAGGTTACAGGAAAACATTTTGACGACATTACGAACACTCCAAAACGGTTTGAATATGTAGTTTAATTGATCATTCATTAACAATTGCATGTGTAGAGAATTAACTAAGCATTTAGCCCAAATTCCACGTTTCATTTGTAAATTGAATTTTATTTAATTATTCGTAATCGAAAAGCATTTGAAGCAGCTGTCTATAATGTAATCGAGTTCAAAAAACACGCTAAAGCAGTTTTGAGAAGTTGTTTGTTTGCGTCCATCTTAATGCCTACTAATTTAATTATATTGTGAGTTTATTATAATGACAGTTTCCTTCCAAATGTGATTATTTGTAAATCACAGTTATTAATATTTTTAGCATACCAATAAAACTAGTCTTTTGACTACAGCAAACAATAAATGTATTGACTAAACTAAAAAAACTAAAAAGTAGCATTTGCAAAAAGGGATATTTGGGGTGCATATACATATTATCAAATTTAACTGAACCACACAATATTAAACTTTTTAAACGGAATTTTACATATTCAGGGATGTTACATTTCATATTTTCAATTTAAACATAATATTACCATTAACCCAAAAGCTCAATTAAGATCAGGAATTAAGACATTTCGTAGATTAAGTCAATTTTCATGAAGATAATATCAGAACCAGCAGTATAAATCTACATGTAGTATTATTTAACTAAGAAATTGCTTAATATTAAGTTTTTGATACAAATTTATATCTAATTTGGGGATATGAAAGCCGAAAATATTTAACATATTTAAATTTAAATGTACAATCCCACACCACTCGAGCACTTTCTGTGCGAACACAACTATCTTTAAACATGTGTTAGAAAATATCGCAAACGCTAGGCTATAATTTGGATTGCGATAAAGCTTTCTGTGTGAATGCTCTCTCAGTAACTCAACAGTTTAAACCTCTAGCAAGCCCAAACTCTCACAATCGCGCTGTGTGAACACCCTTGCTTTAATGCATGCTAGAAAATATCGCATGCTCTCTGTGTGAGCACCCAAGATTTAAAGCTAACGCAACCTCGTTTTCTGTGTCTACGTCAAAAGCTCGCTCTAGCAAGCACAAACTTTCTGTGTGAATGCACGCTTATACCAGTAATCTTTCTTTGATCATTGCTGTACGGTAGGGGGNGGGGGGGTGTCAAAAATAGTGACAGGTTCCCTCATTATGAATTGCACACCTCTAAACAATTATTGCCTTTGATTTTCGACTAAACACATTTTTAGAGAGCGAGTGAAGGATTTTTCTTTTATATATATGGAGAAACTTATAAATACAAAACTAGTTTTTTATTGATTAACAAGTTGTGAACTTCATGAGGTGAAGAAAAATTAGTAAATATATTTTTCATTTATAAAATTCTCACTTTCTTAAATTACAGTCGTTGTAATCTGCAAGAATAAATGTGTAATAAGTGTAAATATTTCCTTTCGTTTTCATTCATGCATAGTTTGTTTATTTATTTTTCTAGGATTTTGTTTTGGTATGTTAGTTTGACAGATCGTGTTTGCGCGTAATAAACTTTATTAAATAAACATGAATGCTATAAACTTTGTTTTCTAGAAGTTAGACCAAATTTAAAACATATATTTGACTTAAACGGTTACCTGGACAATGGAAACTGAAGAGTAGGAAATACCTTGAGGCAACTCAACCAGTAGTGATTCTCAAATTCTCCCTCCAAAAACAACTTGCGATATCTTATTGCTCATATTTGTTCGATGACAATTTTGCATGGCACTGCACCACACGACCATTGACAAATATTTTGAATCCTTGCTGCCTAGAAGATACAGAATCATTTCTTCAAATTCCATATCTACAAATACCTACCAATAGCAATATATTAAAATTATTATACATAGCCAAATAACAAATGTTAACTATAAAGCTAATATTTTATGCAATGTATTTATGCTAGGATAATTGCAAAGCCTATTGATTACAAGACAGATCAAAAGGGTCTTGTTAGTATTATTAAATGGAATCCAATTTCGCTAAAGCCGCGCTCACACGATACAACTTTTGTTGCGAAACCAATTGAGATAAGAAACCACATTGGAGGAATTCAAATTATTTCAAAATTATCCTATCACATTGCTCGCTATAATTGGTTTAGCAACGAAAGTTGTATCGTTTGCGCCCTAGCTAAGAGTTGGAATTACATGGTAATTGATTTATCAAATTTTCCAAAGCAATCAAATTTTTATCAAGCAGAGAACTGTGTTGTGAATATTACTATTACGATCTCTAAAATTGTCAGTTCTTTGGTTCAGTTTTTCTCAACTCAAAAGTGTTATTACTCCACTTTTGCCCCATGGATACTTACTTTAGAAAAAACTTGCCCCATACCCGTCTCGACTTGCCCCGCGTCACCTTGCCTAATGGTTCGACCTCCTCCATTTCCATCGTCCTATTATGTATTTCTTAA
>CABFPE010000090.1:408029-424530 GCA_900660155.1 Hofstenia miamia
GCAGCCTTGTATTTTCACAGCTTGTTGACGTCCAGATAAATAATTTCTAATCCAGGAAAATAGATTACCACGAATTCCATACGCTGATAGTTTTTGAAGAACAGCAGGATGCGGCACAACATCGAAAGCAGAGGATAAATCTAAAAAAACAGCTGAAGCACTTTTTTCGCTTCGATTGCAGATAAACATTTGTGAAGGAATTTGTTCAGTTGATCCACAGTGGAATGGCCGGGCAAAAAACCGAACTGAGCTTCCGAAAGCAGTCTATTTTTTATTAAATAATCCAGCAAATATCTGTTTATAAGCCTTTCTAGCAACTTGCCCACGTTAGATGTAATTGAGATCGGCCTGAATTTTTTTGGATCGGCTCTTGACCCCTTGTTTTTGAAGATAGGGGACTTGGCAGGATTTGAGAGATTGAAGGAATAAGGAAAAAGGATGACAAATGGAAGCAGCGCATCTGCGAAGAAGAAGATTACTAATACCGTCAGGACCTGTCGATTTCGATACATCAAGAGCTTCTAAGGAACTGCGCACTGCTTCAATTCCGATAGGCACAGAAGTAAGTAGCTTATTTGTACGAAGTTCCAAGCAAGCGAAATTTTTAGATGAAGTTGAAGAACGATTGACGAAGAGTCGGTTGAAAAGATCGGCTTTTTGATTTGGCTCACTTAGTGTATTAACACCATGTAATATATCAGGAATTGAGTCAGCAATACGTTCACCTTTCTAAAGTTCCCGAGTTAGTGACTGCCAGTTCTTCAAATTAGTCGAGTTAACAGTCGAGGAAATGCGTGATCGCAGGTTTTCACGTATAACTTCCCGTACAAAATGTTTTCTTGCATACCGTGCGGCAGAAAATATTTTATAAATCTCATTTGATGGTGCAGCTAAATAATGTCGCCAACATCGATTCTCAGTGGCTTTCAGCGCACAGTGATGAGATCGTTGGAAAGGGGTAGCAAAAATATTATGTGAAGGAGATGGATGGCGTTTAGGTATGACTTTGTAAGGATCGAGCAGTTGGAATATAGTATTTTTGAAAACAGACCAATTTGAGTCGATAGATTCGGCACTGAGGAGAAATTCCCAATAGAAAGAGGAAATTTGATCATTCAAAGCAGGCCAGTTTATACGAGAATAAGCAATTCTGTTAGCTTGCGGTGGATATTCTCTGGCATTAATAGAATTGGAAAGCACAGTTGTGCACAACAAAGCTTGAGCATGATCTGAGGAGCCAATCATGGGTAAAACCTCAGGATCTTGAAAAACTTCAGGTATATTAGTAATGAAAAAGTCTAAGCAGTCTTTGGAGATACCACAAAAACGGGTTGGCTGTCGAACGAATTGATGCAGATCGTGTGAGTCAAATAGACTTACTAATTGCTTGGCATGCTGATCTTTGGGCCTTCCGCGGCCATAGTCAGAAAAATGTGCATTAAAGTCTCCAAAAATGCACAAAATGTCATTCTCCCCGAAAGGATACTCAGCAATGCAGTAATCGATATGCTCACAAATGTCAGCTTCTGATTGAGGGGCCCAATATACAGAGCAGCACACAAAATTAAACAAACGACTTTCAATAACAAACCAAAGAGGTTCAAGGTCATTGCATGAAAAATTAGGTATAGGCTTTAGCAAAATATCGGATTTGTAATACGTAATAAGGCCACCGCCAAAAGAGGATCTATCTTTACGTAAAATTGAGTATCCCGGAATAGAAATCACAGAATCTGGCACGTTTTCAGAAAGAAAGATTTCGGAAATTGAACATAGCGCTATTTCAGTGGAGGAAATCAAAGATTGTTTAAGAAGGTCAAAATTGGAAACCAAACTTAGGATGTTCATGTTAATGAAATTCATAATTGGCGTGGATGAGACCTCCTTACGCTTGTCACAGGTACGATCATTTGCTTTGTAGGCTCCACCGCAATTGGCACATTTTGACGCCTTTTTTCAGTCAGATGGCGGATGAGTATGGCATTCACTGCAGTTTTCGCAACGTTGATTTCTTTCACAAGCGGCAGCTCTATGACCATAGCGAAGGCACTTGAAGCACTGGATCGGAGAAGGAACCCATGGCTCTGCACGGCAAATTTCATAACCCAGGTGAACCCCGTACTCCAGAAGCCGAGCATACTCATTTGCGTCCGAAAGGTCCACTTTCACACTGACGTGAGACTGATTAGTGTCTTTTCGTACTAATTTGATGACTGAGTTTACACTAGGATATTCCTTCTTCAGCTCTTCTTCTAATGTGGCAACATGGTTTCGCGGAATTCCTCAAAGCACGACAGAATGGGGTCGTCTCGGCACAACTGACTCCATTCTTCGTATTAAAGCATTTGAACCGAATACATCAGTTGAAATTTTTACAAGTGCACGTTCAAGATTTTCCAATTTTTCAAGACTCACCGCTTCAACCAGAATTTTTCCAGAAATGGTTGTCTTCGCTGTTGAAATGAGACCGTCAATCATAGGTTCTGCTGCATGGAGTGCATTTTTCAAATAAACAGAATCACGATATTTTCCAGCGCTTGCGCATTTTTCAACAATGAGGCTGTGCTTCGGCTCAACACGATTTGGAATGACTCGAGTTTGCTCATCAGTTAGTAGTCCAATGCATTGAATTACCACAGCAAACACAAGGAAAAATATCTTCACTATGTTTGATATCTTTAGTACATACAGAGCATTTGGTGTAACTTTCAGAGTAATTGTTATTAGTCATTGTTGACTAACAATGCTTAGCAAAAACCGACCGTTCAGTACGAAACAGTTTATACTTTTTTTTTATCTACCACACCATTCACCCTTTATAACGAAAATACTGAACAACTATACGAACCAATCATATGTAAATTAGAATATAATTTCAATTTTTGAAGGAATTAATTTTTATTTGACAGCTGTTTTGCTCTTAAAACTAGTAATAAAATGCAGTTTTTCTAAGAATGCTATCAACGAGGACATATCATCTGTTGTCATTGTGAATTTTAGATAGATTGCTACGAACTGAAAAAAACTGTGTTAATGCTTTGTATTAATCGAAAATCTCTAATGAATAAACAATTTGGTACATCACTTGGCAACTAAAATCGTTACTCTTCTTACAATGATCATTATGTTATATATTTATTTGAAACATTAATGGATCTCATACTTTATTTTAGGATGCTGTTGGGAAAGAGAAAGAGAATTACGATCATCGCAAGTTTCTTCAAATTCTGCCGAAAGAATTCGGACAATTCCACGATCATCTCACTAAGCTTGGCTACTACGATACTCCAAAATATGCGGTAGTGACATTATGTTAGATGTGTTTCAAAGGGCTTTTAGATGTTAAAAGATTTGATATCAACGGTTGTTGAAAATAAAGGCTTCAAGCATGACAAATACGACTGGGAGAAGAATGATCTTACTCCTCACCCAACAAACATATCAGTTAAACAAGAGTAAGATTCTACTATAATTAACATTTTTATCATATCTACATAGTACTGAAAAACAGAGTCTTTTATTAAATATTTTTTAACGCTTGCTTTAGTACTAAATTTCCATGAAGTTAAGTTAATACCTACCAAGCAGTTATACACATAATACATGAACTTCTTTTACGATTAATGAAAAATCTAGCATTTGAACTTTACTGAAGCTGTATGTGCTGTATTAAATCATTAATCTGACATATTGCAAGCTTATATTTTTTTAGAAATTTGCCTCCAAAGGTTGTCGTTGGAGAAGATGCTGTCCAACAAGGTGACAATGCTGCTGTTTCCAAACAAATGCTTGCTGCCGAAACACAACCAATGGGTGAAGCAGGGTTGATTTTGCCAAATAAGTATCCATTGGCTCACAAGCCTCCGTCAACCCCTGGATCCCATGCTTTCTCAGCAGCGCGACGTCGGGATCTTTCTCAGGGACGCCTGTGCGATACATCTCATGGACGTCCGGGCGATACATGTGCAATTATGGAAATCAAGGGCTCTGATGCCGGTGGTGCTATTACACAAGTTAGTACAAAATCTGCTTCTCTTATTCCAATATAGTAATTCAATTAATAATTCAAACAACATTATTGTTTAAACATGTGTGTTTATTATTGAATCCTACTTTCATTTCCACTGCACTTCAACCTAGTTTGTCAAATATGTTTGTATACCGACTATTATGGGTTAGCTCATGCAGCGTATTTCCACTCCTAAACAACATTTTCCAAATATTAATTTAGAATTTCTTATTATAATTTCTAAGCATAGACTAGTGCAACTTGAGGAACTGATGTTCATATAAATTTTGTAGTTGGCTATAAGTAGTCAATTTTCCATACGTGTGGTAGTGTAAATAATAACCTTACTCTTAAATTTTAAATATCACGTAGCTGTCAATATTCATTTTTGTAATACTTCCACATTTAATGTTTATTTGTTGATTTGATTCATAAAAAGGCAATAAAGCTACAAACATTGTCAAACAATATGTATATATATATATATATATATATATATATATATATATTGATAAAGAATCCGCGTAAAATATTGCAAATTGTTAAGTGCAGTTAATCAACGTTGGGCGTGGACGGATAGTCCATATCATTTTTTCATAGGTATATTTAGCCGTGCTTATTTCGCAAATTGTGCAATAATTTCACTTTTATCTCCATTCATCTAATAAAAATAAAATGTTCAATAAATGTCTTGTTTCTATGCATTATTAATTCACATTTATAGCTCATTTTAAATCAGCTGGATTGCATTATGTTTTCGAAATTTCAATAAAGATTAACACGCAAGTTAACAACTGGTAGTTGGCAATAATTAAAGTTGTTGTTCAAATGATAAGTTGTCTAATGTGAATCATAACTAACACCATTAAGGATTGTGCAATTCCATGTTAAGATAGTTGTGATCTGAAATCCAACCATCAGTCAATTTGTAGTGCATTCACCAACGATGAGATTTTCAAAGTGATTTAAGATATTATCCATTTTTGATTTAGGCTGCCTTTCCTGATTTAATTAGCACTGAAGTGCGCTTCGAAAATAACGATATTGGACAATTACGTGATTCGCTCGATGGCTCACGAGGTGGCCTATTGGATGATGACTGTGATGCTTTGGATGCTAATAAATCTGCTCTTGCACCTCACAAGTCTTTATCTGTTGAAGCTGCTTCAGGAGGTCAACAACTGGTGAATTTTTGCTATATATAGAATTTTCTTTTTTCTCGATATTTGGGCATAAATGAACAATGAATTTGTTAAGATATATTATTTGTTGTTGTTATTCCCCACTAGTCCTTGGAAAGCAATTAAGCAGATTGCTTAGTTATTCTTAAAAACGTAAATATGCTAGTTGTTTATGAGTTTAATTTTCCAAATTATCTTATTGTTACCAGCTGTGCTTCTTTCATTTCAATATTTAAATATGCATTAAAACACTACCAACGTAATACACTTGATTAAAATATGAATTAGGTCTATTTAATTATCCTTCGTACACTGTTCGGTTACTGTTCAGTAATTTTAATATAACATTCAGTATGGTCAATATATATTTAAAATTTCACGATTAGTGTAGAAATTGGACAGTATTTTTACTCTGTGTGCTTGGAGTTGTTCATTTTGAATGTTTCAAAGACTTCAATAGTTCAGAATTCATTTTGTGATTTTCTAATTGCAAATTATTTTTGATTGAGCAATTATGGTGGAGACAGGCGTTTAAAAATTAGTGAATTATTATTACAGTTATCATTTCCCATACTAAGCAAAAGTGATAAGGAATTTTATCAAGATGTTTGCTGTAAAATTCCATGAGTCTGTCGTTGTTCTAGTACAGATAACGCCAAACTTATGGAACAAATATTCTTTTCAAGCATTTATGTGTAGACCTTCATTCATACGAAAAAATCTGATTTGCATTTATATCTATATCGAGTTTCATTAGAGATAACCTTTTCATCATTAGTAATTAAATTCTTTATGAAATTGTCCGTTTTGCGTAAATGCCATTAAATTCTTTTGAGAATTTTTTTTACTTCAAAATACAATAAATCATTCTTGAACCATTAAAATATTTACTAAAGTCTGCTTATATAATATTCAGACTAAATTTCCAACCTTAGCATTAATAATATTAGTAGGATCGCCACTGCCATGTTGTATAAACTACTAATATATCCTCCAACCCATTTTGCTATTCAATAAACGGCATTTGTAATTTGTTAAGGAGAGTTAAGAAAATAAGTTTAACCGGTAATGCATCCAATTTATCAATATTTCTTCCAATGGCAAGTGATTTTGGAAATATTCACATTTACATTCATCCAAAGTGGGATATCAAATTCTGTTAGTGGTAACTGTGATTCCCGTTGTAAAGATTTCTAGTTGAATGCCATGTTTGTTTAGGTCGCAGAAGTTCCACTCATGGATGATGAGGACGCGGTTGATCGAAGTCCTGAGGTATCGGGTCATCCTTCACCTCCCGGTGATAATATTCACACTGTTAGCAAATCGTTGCAGAAGCAACGGGTTCCTACCCCCATGCCAGGTCGTGCCTATAAAGATATTGGTAATATTTTCAAACAACTGAAACGTGGTCCAAAAAGAGGGTAAGTACTTATGCTCTTGACAAATTTTATTTTAAATTGAACAAAATCATCCTTTTTGAAATGCAATCGTATATTATTTCCCAGGTTACAGAATCACTTGATAGGTAATCGTATCAACATTTATTGTCGCAAATACTTTCCTTTNACTTATGTTGAGTTAGGTAAAAAACTTTGTTGTTCTTTATCCATTTCATTTCTTATTCATAAGTGCTGAGATTTTTATGCTGTATATGTATATATACAATATACATATTTGTAGAGCACTAGTATTTCTTAATTGTTCAAAAATAAGTGGAATAGTTTTTGCAAGGTTTCAAAATTCATTTCAANCAATATATATATATATATATATATATATATATAAAATTTGTCATAAATTATTTATTTTTTGAATTGATAAGTGCTTCAATTGTACAATAAATAACTATATGTAAAGGTTTACAGTCTTTTACTTTTGTCCTATGCATTGTTTGTTCAAAGTGTTTTTCAATGATGGGCTTTAGCTTTTGCACAATAAAATTCCTATTCTTAGTCTGATACCCTCTTACGGCAAAATAATACGCCAATAAAACGTTTTCGTGAAAATTATACACACGCTTAGTTCAAGTAGTTGATTTTATCATATGTGAACGAACATAATTTAACGAAGCGATTTTCTCAATATTTTATATACTTAGGTGGCTGTTTATGTCATAGATATCCGTTTTGGTAACGACTTATGTTGAGTTAGGTAAAAAACTTTGTTGTTCTTTATCCATTTCATTTCTTATTCATAAGTGCTGAGATTTTTATGCTGTATATGTATATATACAATATACATATTTGTAGAGCACTAGTATTTCTTAATTGTTCAAAAATAAGTGGAATAGTTTTTGCAAGGTTTCAAAATTCATTTCAAATTAGTTTCGTTCAAATATAGTTATGTTTACTTGCAGAAGTCAACAGTATTCATTCCTTAGTATGCGATCAAATTCAAATTCAGCTGTATTTATTTGCGTTTACTTCTAACTTAATTTTTAATTTAACTAATTGAACAGTGAGCAGTGTTAAAATTTTAATTATTTTTAAGACCCCTTGTAAATTACCATAATATTTGTTACGTGATTTTTCGGTAAATCTCTTTAATTCTAATATTAATCAATATATTGCTTATTGATTTTGTGTAAATGAAAACATTATGGGAACCTTTCTTATTTCTATTCAATAATTTCACTTCTAACAATTCATATTTAATGCTTAACCAAAACGTGTCTAAATTGGCTTCTCTTTGCGATATGTAAGCATTTGTATTATAAATTATTTGTCGTTTTCATAATTCAGGGATTACAAACTCCATGTTTGAAAAATTTTTCAGCTAATAATTGAAAATTACAAATTTTGTAAATAATGTTGATTACAAATTCGAATTTTGATTTTTGACTGATTTTTTGAGTATTATAGTTTTGATTTCTTGTAGACTCTTGTACGTTTTTTTATTTTGAATGGGTAAATACAAATTAATATTTTCGATTTTTATAGAGCTTTTTTGAGCTTTTTTGTATATGTATTTTGCAATTCAGTAAATATATTTTAATATAATAATCAGAAATATAGTAATTTTTTTATTTGTCAGTAACTTAAACTACTTTTTATTAGTGCCTTATATACAGGATGGGCCAGAAGTAACTACGTTTTAATCAGTAATATACATTGATATGTATGTTTTTGTAACTGCTCTCTATGAATATGTAGACCAGTGTTGGGAAAAAATCCGATTTAAATTAAACATATCAAAAAATGGGATTTTTTCCTAAATTTCAATTTTAGCCAGAGAATCTTCCAAGGTAGTAAATATTAGAAATTTTTTTGATGCTACTATTTTTGATATACAATAATTTAATCAATTTTAAATATACTGAAGATAAAAAACATGCAAAACAATACATTTAGAGCTTGCCAATTCATTCAAATATCAGAACAACGACTTTAAAACAATTAGAATACACTACTTTTATCTCTTTAATTTTAATCATGATTTAAATCTGATTAAAATGAATGATTTATATCGAGTGATTTTAATCGTCGAACACTGATGTAGACTAACCAATGTCTGCAATAATGATTGAAATCGAATTTATAGCGGATTTAGAGAGACTCAATATTCATGAAATGTGCGATTTTTGAGCAAAATGCTGCCCTTCCGCTAGATTATTACCCCATTAACACTTTCCAGAGTAATATGTTGGCAAATTCTGCCGCATTTCATGGCCAGAAATGAGCCCAGATTTTACCTCGTGTGACAATTCTCGATGGCATCATAAAAAGGAAATTTAATCAACAGAAACTACAAACCACTGATGACATCAAAGCAGTTGTTACAGAAGTTTTTGAATACATCAATCACAATAATAGACTTGTCAGAAGAATACAAGTTCACATTTTTCGTTTACTTTCCTTGTGAATACTGATTGAAGACTTGCATGTTGAGCTATACGATGTGTAAGACAGTTTCTTTTATTAACCACTATGTAACATTAGTAAATCTGGTTTTGCCAAATATGTAACTTTATTTGAAAAGTAGTTACTTTTGGCCCACCCTTTACATAATAGAAACATTCACAAAACAAAGACTGAATATTCACTGCAAACTAGATGATATGTTTTAAGTATTGAATTTCATTAACTAATGTGTTGCCACCGTGTTTCTACAGTTAGCGTTTAAATGGTGGGTTAAATTTCACCCACTGGGAATATATGCCTGCTGGTGTCAAATATAGGCAATAAATAATGTTTTGTAATTTTTATGAATGATGTGAAGCATCTCTATTATAAATGGAAAATGCATGTAATGCAATATCTATCACTTTTTATCCACTGTAGAATATTTTCACCTAGCATATCCAATTGGCTTGCGTACAACTACCACCTAATGTTCTTAGTCAGTAGTATGTTACTGTGCAATTTTATACCATATCTTCGTAAATAAGTTGTGGCAACCTATCATCTAAATTCCAATAAATCAAAGTTATCGCATTGGCATTAAAATCTCAAGGCCCCTGCGAACCGCAATATTTCCTGGATGCTTGATCTGTAGTGCTATACACTTTCGTCAAATCAGTCTGTTCCTTTTTTTCATTTATTATACAGATGTACACAGGCAGGAGAATTTATTAGTGTTTCTTTGCATAAAGAATAATTTTATGAATATGTTACTCACCAAACATTTGTAATGACACTAACAACTTCATTGTCCAGCCATTTTGTTACCATTATGAGCAAAACCAATATTTATAAGTAACTTTTTCTTCATCGCTTTTGCAACTCCTAACAAGTGATCTTTTCCAATTTTGTTACTTCGCATATAACTATCAGCATGAATGAGTTGCATACCTGCACCTACGCCCATTCAGTGTGATACTTTAATTAACAACTAGTAGCACTTAATATAGAACAAAATCAATTAGACACACATTGTGCAAGTTATGCCTCAAATTTTATATCCAAAATCAAAACGCACTGGTTAATTTGAATACTTTATTTGAGAAATGTATTTTGCTAACCAAAATACTCTACCACCATTTCATTCCATCTGAGGCATCCGACCAGGTAGCATTACGCGATATAAAGACTTTTTCAAAATATCAAAATATGGCTTTGCTTTGGCAGAACATGTCATTAATCGTTTATGTAATGAGTGGGCTTAAATGTACCGTTGGGTGAATTTTTAGTCGAAGTTATTTTTTTGCCTGTTTGTATAGTTAGTTATGTTGTATCTATGTAAGTTATTATATAGTCACGCCTGAAAAGTAATTGGTTTTGTATTCCAACTGAATGATACCTCTCTGAGTTAATTGCTCCTTTAACATGTGTCAAAGAGCCAATTCCTGCTCCAATGATGCACCTCCACACCATGACGCGTATATTTTTTGCTAGCTGCTTGCATTGTGATCAGGATGGCTATATTTCTCACCCGATGTTCTCGACATCTCAGCCTTTTTTGGTTCCTCTATCACGAATTGACTTTTGTCAGAAAATATCACTTTTTTCCAATCTGCTGTCCATTTCATGTGGGTTTTAGCAAACCTAATTCGCTTGATATGGTTCCTCCTACAAGTTAACTCAGACTTCTTCATGCATCTTCTAATCATGCCCAGGTTTCTCATTTAAAACTTATCGTGTCCAGACACACTGTATCAGTTTTGTTTTCATTGAATAATCGCCAAATTGTTCGTGCAGTGTCTTTTCTGTTCTTCCTCACAAGCACAGATAGTTGAATATTGTCGGGCTTAGTCCACTTAGACGGCCATCCTGTTCTTCACAAAATTTCCATGTTTCCGGTTTCCTTGCATATTTTGAAAAAATTATATATAGTTGAGGGATTTATATCGAGCTCTGTGGCAACAACATATGGTGTTCTTCCTATTTTAAACATTCCAAAGGTAATGTTTTTTTTTCACTGGACATCTCAGATTTCATATCATGAATGATAAAAAATGTGTATAATTGATTTTAAGAAAACGATAGCGGAGCCAATCAACCGGGAAATAAAAGTGCTGCTTTAATGCAACAAATTGTGTATCTATTCGTAAATTTTGTTGAAATTTTTAGCGTGCCATTGTTTTGCTTGCATGCGCTGCATTGTGTCATACAACAATTGAAAACGAAATTATTTTTCAGTCATCACTGTATATTTTATTATATACATTTGGAAATAACGTTAGTTTTCAATTGAAGGGATTGGACGTAGCTTGTTATACAATTGGAAATATATTACCAGTTTGTACTGGAAACTATTCTGAAACAAACCAATCCTATTACATGTTACTGTACATTTTAGTATGTTGAATACGCTTATTCATATGATTACAATAAGTTAAAATATTTATGTATTGCATGTACAGTATGTTTATTGAGTTTGAAAAACAATTGCTATAGCTAGGGCGATTTTTTTGACCTAAAAATGTGAAATTTTGACCCAAAAATTTTGACTTTTTTTACTTAAAACCGTAATTTTTTACCTAAAAAATTGACTTAGAGATTTTTTAGTTTTTGTAAAATTCGTCTATTCTATACTAAACGTGATCAACTAGGTATTTTTTGTCTTAAGTATGCTTTTTAATATTGAGAAGAACCTTTCCATGAAGAGCATTTGCTATTTTTGCAATACATATTCTGTAAGATTTAATGAACTGATTGCACCGATTATTCATTAAGACATGTAATATATAGTTTGAAATTTTCGACGGAAAATCCAAAATGGAGGTTGATTCAGACTCAAAACATTTTACAAGTCCAATGCCTTTCCAAGTAGTTTGTGATTTGCACTAACTTTTGCATTATTGCCTCATTGATAGCAGTTCTTGCTTAGTTATGTAATTTTTTTAACCTTTGGCAAATTCAGTAATTAAATACTTGCTCTAACTTATCTCTATTTTAATAGTTAACAATTGTGCAGTGATATTTTCCCATGCTCTTTTGTTACCAAGAAATTTATATTTTTAAAACCTAAACGAATTGGAAATGAGGATCTAGGCTTATAGGTAGAGGTTTCCTCCTACTTAAGGTTTTGTTTACAATATAAGTGCAAAACACAAATTTTATGAAATCCTTTGCTATTAAAAATGCTGTTAATTGTTTGTATTATATGGTTTAGACAGCTTAAAATTTGCTCTGACTTTTATGAAAATCATTGTCTTCCAAAAAATTGACCTAAAAATTTGACCCAAAGTAAATTTCCAAATTTTTTACCTAATTCCAAATGTTCTAAAATTTTGACTTTACTTTACCTTAAAATTTTTAAAATATGTACCATATGCAATAAAACAATTACATTTCTATTTAGACAAACTTGATCTTTATTTCAATTTTGACTTTTTTTATTTTGTTTGTCCTAATTATAACCCTAGATGAAATTTCACCGAATGGGATTACTTTTGCTTAGGAATGCCTTCTCTGTCGGTGGTCAAGTCCGAGTGCCCTCGGAAGGTGTGGCGCCACATAGACGTCAATTGCCAGAAACCCCTGCCGAGCCATCGAAACGTGGTCAAAGTGAAAGCAATGATCGAAATGAAGAGGCCAATGTCTCATTTGAAATGTATGTAGATCTGTAATGTAATTGTTTTTCTAAACTGCAATGTTATTACTATCTTTGTAATTTTTAAACGTAGAACGTTTGCGCCATGAGTTTTAGCAGTTCTTCATTGTATCGCATTGCTAATTCAAATTGTAGCAATCAATTGGGACATTAAAGAAGTGTCCCATTGTGTGATCGATGTAACTAGATGTTTCGTTTTATTGTTTTTTATTACATTATGTTATTGGCTCGTGCACACAGCGTTAATAAATAATAAAATTCACCGCACTTAGTATTGGCAGATTTTATCAAAGCCAACACAAGTATAATAATTCAATTTTATTCTGTTTGGCTCGTTTATATAGTTTTATACATTAGTTAATTAAATGTTTTTAATGAAATTCGTTCTAATTTCCTCGCAAGTATAAAAAACATAGTACATTAGTAATAACAATGAAATAATTTTAAACTGGCATGTAACAGATATAGCATTGAAAATGTGCTCGTCGCATATAATTTTTTATATGTGTAAGAGCTTTTTTGTCTGGTTTAAAGCAATTTAAATTTCACAAATACATTTTTGTGGTTATTCCTTACGTGACGAGTATGGAAAACTGTCAGTTCATTTTTTAACTAATCTTTTAATACAAATTAATGAAAAAAATAATTTACAATGCACGACACTTAAAATGTTATAGTTGCATATAGCAAAAAATATTGATGTTGTAACAATTTACGTTTAGTCATAAGGCTTGATCTTATTTCTTTATTTATGTATAATAATTGAATTATTGGATAATTAGTTTTTAATAACATTTCAAAATGTTCTCCTTTAATTTGATGTTGATATTAAATGTTCTGAAAGATGTTCATTAATTCGTGTATCAAGGTGTCTCTCTTGTTGACAATCTTCACATATATAATTGTAAACGATTAAATAAGACGACAGCAACTTTGCTTCAGCATCTTAAAATTTGTGTTATTACTGATTTTCTTAATTTTAATCTTTTTATTCTTGATTGGAAGACTGTTGCTGATGTATAGAAGCTTCCAATATATCTGTTTTAAATTTGGTTCTTTATTTGATTTAGCTTGGTTATTATGGTTGCTCTCTAATAAAATTCCTTCATATACTTGTATTTTAATTCATCTGTGATGATATCAATTATTTTCTTGCGTTGTATATAAAGAATCAACTGCCTCAATAAAGTTGCAATAGTTCGATGATGCTTGATTCGCTCTTTCATTTAAACACTTTATTGTATTTCTCTTATATTTCATATCGCATTGCTATTCATAAGGAGTCTTATGAAACATACTGTATTTTAAACCAACGAATACAGGATTATATATTGCTTATGAATCGCATACCCTTCAAAAAATTTCAAGGAAGGGTTTTTCCAACATGTTGTATGGCCAACTCAAAATTGATTATACAGAGCGTTATTTATTTTGTAAATCAATGTAGAATTAAGATTGGAATTATAATCGGGATTTCGGTCTAGAATTTTAATCGGAACTATTTGTGTATTTATTCAGTTATTCCGCTATCCTAATATCAAGATTTAAGTGTCTATTCTTTACATTATTTACTTTAGTACCGGACTGCACAAGAATGTTGAGTCCAGCAAAACCAATAGTGAAACAACTAAGGTAAAAGATGCCATCAAGCGTTATGAGTCAATCATTTCAACACCGGCGACGCCACTTCCTGCAATGCGACCGTGGACTTCTGAAGCTAATCTTTTTACAGCCACTGGTCTCATGGAAAAGGTCCGCATGCCCAATCTAGCCGCTGAAGCACCACCTGCCGGCAGAACTAAAACAGATATATTACGCGATCCGCCTGTCCTTTTACCGCATACTGATACCTTGCGTGTAAGTTTATATATTTGCTTTAATATTTGACAATTACAAACAGCATTAGGCAACATATTCATTCAGGGCAATTTGGTCGGCTACTTTTTTAACATATTTTTGGAAGAACCACTGACATTTTCTATTCTCTGTTGTCTCTTATCTTTTTTTGGAATTTTGATTTTCTTAAAACAATTAGCTAGTAAAAATCTAAGTGACAAGCTGTAGACTGATATATTTGTTTTCATTGTAAATACAGTGTGTGTTAAAAGTCCTTGGCGCAAGAATCAATGATAAAATGAATAATTTTGCAAAACTCAATCCTGTTATCACAATCCTTTTCGTGAATAAACTGACAGTAGTTCACCTAATAATCGTGGTAATGTTCAGATTTTAAAATTCTAGCTACAGATTTGAAAGAAATGCCTATTTCGCTTGCGATTTCCCTGCTAGATATTGAGTGATCTTCAGCCACTGATGCAAGCACGTTTTCTATATTCTCGTCAGGGTAGCTGACCTCGATCTTCCTGCTTTTAAATGATATGGTACAATTCCTGTTTCAAGAAACAAACTCTTCCAAAATCGAACAGTGCTGATGTTTGGAGCTTCTTTGTTGCACTTGTCAAAAATAGCCTTCTAGCCTCTGAGCAATTGTCATAGGCAACTGCACACGATAACAAATATATTCGTTCTTCGATGCTCAAGTCTTGGGCCATAACGAACCCAGTAAGAAGATGAATCAAGGCAGATATCACAACGTTTAAAAGGAAGCAAAAGCCTTCCTATTTACTTTCAGGATTCGGTTATGCAATCAATACAAGTCATAGAAATTCTAGTGCCAATAACTTTTAACACACCCTGTATTCAAAATTTTTTTCTATAAAAAATGACATTTAAGAGGTTGTTAGAGCATTTCAAATGCCTTTAATTGAATGTACATGCACATATATCAAGGTTATTTCAGTTTCTTACCATTCGTACATTTTGAAGCGGTTACAATATTCTTTATTTCAAAACCATCAATTTAGATTAAATTAGTCCCATTAATGCCTCACACGTAAATAGATAAAAAGTCCCCCAAAGCAATCCAGTGTTTGATTATACATTACTTTAAGCAAAACTAGATTATTTTTTTTAACAAAGTGATTCAACAAGGGGGCTGAGAATACCCGAGTTGCCCCTCCCTCTCGAGTACATTATTAAATCCCTAACAAATCCTGAAGAATAGGGGTGTAGGAATCAAATATTTCCAATTACAGTGCAATTAGTTTTTTCAATAGAAATTACAATAATGATTAATACAAGGTAACTTTTTGTAATGGTTACAATAAATATCATCGTTTAAGTCGTCATGTATTTACAAAAGCTGAAATGTGTAATATTTCATATTTTCACGTAAGAATAGGTTAAATTTTCAAAATCTAATTTTATATAAAACCTTCAGTCAGGAATGAAATATTGTCACAGATTTTTTATTGAAGACGGATATCATTGGGAGACTTATTGTGAGCCTATCACAATACTACTTGCAATTAAGTTGTGTTTATTCATCAAAGCCAATAGAGTTTTGTAGAAATGTGCTGTCTCTCTAGTTAGGAAGTTGTTGCCAAATTTCAAATACACGCTTGTTATCATTACGATCTTAAGTTTAATTGTAAATTCTGTTGTGTTTTGATTTTTCAAAATATCTTATAAAAAATATTTTTAGTTTTTTTGAAAACCAACAATGATGTATCTTACCTGGAATTCTTTTGTTATCTTCCGAATATTAGTGTATTAATAAATTAGCAAGCTCACAAACTAAGACTCATCTATTTTTTGCATTGAGTTGATATTTCGCACTTTTTCCAAGAAAAGCATTGAGCTTTTTTAATAATTGCCAATTACCTAAATATTTCTATAACCTTGTGAATAAAGAAAGCGTGAATTTTTTTGTTGTCCATGCATACCAATAAAAATGAACTGTATGTTCATGAAAAAC
>CABFPE010000090.1:471321-518490 GCA_900660155.1 Hofstenia miamia
TATAAATATATATATATATATATATATATATATATAACTGATTAATTTTGCAAGTTTTCTTGTATATAGTGAGTAGATTTTTTTGCAAAGTGCTAACAATTTGTCAAAAAATAATTTACAAGATGGCATGCAGTAAACCAAATGTCCATAGTAATGTTATAAACTTGATTTAAATATAAGCTAGCTTGTTTCAATGTGACTGTATTGGGAAATAGTAATTTCTGCATTTTATCCACCAATCAGTGTAACTTCTCACATTTATGGTAATTGGTTAAGTGCAAAACCAGATGATATATCACAAAGCCAAATACTTTTCATGAGGCCTCGTTTCAAACCAGGGTGCATGTTGATATTTGAGTTAGACTGTCGACATAATTGACGTCCAGCATTGCCAAGATGTTCCGGATTTGACCTAATACTACAATTAATATTTCTTTATATCATTCCAGGGTAGGTCAACTCGTCCGACATTCAAGTTAAAAATTGGACAGGTGGGGTTGTTCGGCACTCTTAGACAAATCGGGTCACAGGTCATTCATAACTTTTAGGGAGGAAGAACACTAACATAATTAAGGAACAATTTAAGAAGTCAAGCCCTTCAATCTTTAAAAATCCTAATAGATTCTAATTATACTTGTATTTTTTTATTGATTTGTCTTGTTTTCATTGATGATTTTGTGCAAAAAAATTTTCGAGAGTATTATACTAGTAACGCTTCTTGGATTGGTTTGGGGTACGGATCATTGTTAGACAGGCCAGGTCGTGTCACAGGTTAAAAACTGAACATATTTCATGCTCAATATTGGAGTTCAAAATTTCCTAATCTAGGTGAACTACCATCATCAAAATATCTTCATTACTTGAATCTTGAACCATGATTGAAAGAGCTTCATCACCAACTTCAACTATTTACAAGCAACATTAGAGATTTGAAAGGAGAGTTGCATGTACGCATTGTAAGATATAAAATGATTTGACATAATACAGAATTCTTAATATTTGTTAGATCAAATAATTGGGGTTATAAAGTTACCCCATATGGCGATAATCATAGAAATGCTGTTGATATTGTAAATAAAAACTGCTAAACATTGCTGCTATTTAGCATTATTAGGCATTTAGGTTGATTTAAAAAGTCATGTTTTTTTGGTTTACCGGAAGTTACCGTCTTTCAGCAACGTAATTAAGGAGTGTGGGTGACAGAAACACCACCAAACGACGTAGAACGGTTAAGTTCAGACAAGTTGAAGTAATAAAAGACAAAACCGATCAGTTCTTTCACACTTATTAACTCTACACGTTGCAATTGAAAATGAGTTTTGCTTTGAATATTGAACAAAACCGCATGTAAAATATGAATTATTAGACAGTGCAAAAATGTAAACACTATCAGTTTTTCTCTTAGTGAAATGAGTCAAGCAACTTACGCTTTATTGATAAGCGGGAAAATGAAGAAGAGATAATTGATGAAAATATACGAGTACGCTCGATTTCACTAACTATGCATAGATATATTATTATTTATTTAATAGTTTCTTTGTTTACAAAGGTGCTCCTCCAAAACTAACTAGGAAATAGAATCATGGACTATCCACGTTAAAAATTTCTAAATGACAAGTAATATACTACAGTTAAATTTGCAATCAACTGCTATCGAAGATTAATTGCATCAATTAATTAGAGATGCGCATTTATTGCAGAATTGTACTATAATTTATATTTATTGTAACAGAGATGTGCCCAGGTTGCAAAATATAGAAAGTTTGTTTTGAAGATCCGATTAAATTTTAGTATAAATAACCTGGGAATCACAAAAGCAAAAAAATTAATGTTCATGTATAGTTCAGCAGAATGAATATAATACCAAGCATCAAAATTGACTTCGTTTATCCAGACAAGCTTTTAATGTACGTGAAAGCACGTAAACATTAGGCAAGATCGAAGCATAATTGCATGCAATTATCGTAAATATATAAGCTTGAATATAACAAATGCCAACAATATTAACAGTTAGTCTACATGTATAATTTCAACTACCACAGATTGTTGAGCAATTCTAATTTTGTTTATCGAAGTAGGCAAATAGGCCTACATATGGCTCACTTTTTTTAATCTTATTTGTCACAGGATATGTTTATCTGGTTTTCTCGCAAGGGGGTTGATTTTTCATCCCCAATAAAAATTTTTCTGCGAAATATTTCCCTTTGTTTGTAATATACTAAAATATTGCTTCCTGTATAAAATACGGATATCAGATATTTAAGAACTTTATTATACTGATGACGTCCTCATTCTCAAATCTAAGTAGCAAAGATGGATTTTGTGAACTTTTTGACTATCAAATAAATAGTTACGTGATGAATATGCACTTCGGTTACTTTCCTCAAAGATTAGGGAATCAGATTTTTCAAAGAATACATAGGCTCTCACTTTAGATATAAATGATACTTGCTCTTTTCAATTTAAATTTTTATTTGAGATTTTTATTATATACATGTTATTCGGAATGTCACCACACCCATAAGATTTAAACAAAAACTGACGTGGTGATATGCTTGATATGAGCAAATTTCTATACCGATGGTTTGCAAAATTTCAAACGTGAAAACACGGCCATGATAAAAAAAATTAATTCCTCTTTCAGGTTATCGCTAGTAATTTGCAAAAATGACTCTGCGTACGTTCCAAAGAAATATCTGGCAATAAAAAATTTTTGCTATCGTTCCTAATTTCCAATCTTGTTTGAAGTGACGGAAGGCATATTGGAGACATAGTGCATGCCAGGATAATCTAAGAGGGGCTTATATTCTGCATTAATCTTTCAAACATCATATCTACACTAGATGTACTTTCGAAAATTGCGAATAATTTCATTCCCTTAAAATTTAAATTACAATACTAAATTTATCAGATTGTTTACGCAAAAAATTACTGTAACAATGTTGTAGTAGTTTTAATTAAAGTGTTTCGTCATAAATGCAGATGTCTAGCAAAAATCAGTGCATTCTGGTCCCAGGAAAGTAAGTCTATTTCAACTCCTGCTTAGTTATTACCTAGGCATAATGATCCCAATTTCCTTCAACTTTGCACAAGTTGAAAACATACTTACTATTATTGTCTTGCATTAATTGTACTAATTGTTTTATGATGTTACGAACAATTGGGATGATAATTACAGTGTTCCAAGAAAACTTAGGCACATTATCAAATTTACATGAAAAATTACTTGGAGTTAAAAAAGAGTGATGTTTTAAACCTGAATCAAAACAATAAATAATATATCTGCATTCATGTGTGCTTTAAGTATTTGGAGGTTCTACAATGAGTTTTCTTTGCATCATTAAGTTTCTTGGACATTGAATCTGACAATCTCTTGCATAGCACATATGTACGTTTATTGCACCAAACATGGAGTGCTTTCTGTTTGAAATCTTCAGAGTTTGTCTTCTTGATTTACCTTACTTCTTTAATTGAATTTTAGTTTTAGGTATTACCAAACGTATCAATCACACCAGTGATTGTGAAGAGATTTCTTTGATTTTTTGGAAACAGGACTAATGTGTACCATCTGATAAGTAAGTATTGCCTTGGCAATGCTCAACAAAAATTTACCTTAACGTTAACCTTACTTTAACCCTATATTATTTGTGTCCCCTTGTTCTGTAAATTGGAGCTTAGATTACTGCAAGTGATAAAAACGTTTTCTGGTTTCTCCAATTTGATTATGCACTCATTATTCAAGGTATTTTATAAGGTCATCCAGATTGTTTGTGCAAACTACCAGTTTCCCTATCAATCTCATAAACTGTTCTCCTGCATTGATTAACCTCATTTGCAATCTTTATTACATGAATTCACCTTTGTGGAGTGCCACAATAGAATTAGATTTTCATAAAGATTGTTCTATGCCCATTGAAACTAAGACAGTGCAATTTTTAAAACTTAGCACTATTTTAAGTAAATTTATAGAAAGTATAGAATAATTGCTTTTTCACAATATTATATTGCAATATAATGTAAAATTAAGCCCCATTGGCGATGTAGGATATAAATTGCAGAAAATTTAACATTTGAACAAACTTCTAAATCCACGTGAAACTTTAGGAAAATAACTACTTTTCACTTTCCGTTTCAAATGAAAGTCCTAGGACTTGATCTAATAATTTTTAAAGGAAATAATTAGAAAATTTAAAAAAATATCTGAAATTGTTTATTTGGTCCTAGAGCAAAATTGTAAAACCAGCGTAAAAAAATATTTAGCACTAAAATAATTCTAGCCATGGCATTTCAAATTTGCCAGAGTTGGGTACTGCTGTTTCAAAGGTGTCACTATCACTATTACTAACGAAATGTACTCTCCAAATATGAACCTCATTCAAATGCTGAATTGCAAAGGCTAGGATAGGAATAGAAGAGTCCTGTTTTCTGACAAAACCTATTCCATTTGAATAGACTAATTTTACTAACATGAAAATATATATTTCTTAAAAATAAGGAATGTTTATCTAGGAAGTAATGACATATAGTGCTGAAAAGTAGTTATTTTTGAAATTTTCCAGGTAAACTCATTTTTTCTTTTGCGTACATCCATGACATAATATACTTGAATATGCATTTAGGAACTTTTCATGACTCAAGATTCTAGTGTATTACAATATCTGGGTAAGTCCAATTCCGCATGCCTTTACTGTAATGCACCTTCTACGTGTGTCAAACTCCATGCTTTGGCTCAAGGACTATCCCCAGAAGCCTATGAAGCATTAGTTTTTGGTGGATGGCGTAGAAGCGGTACATTGCTGTACAAATTTATTCTGCCAGAGACATGTTGTCCGGCGTATGCTACTCGAATGCCAATTAAAGAATTTCGCTTGCATCGCTCTCATCGGAAAATATTACACAGATTAATGAATTTTCTAAAAACTGGTGTCTGTCCAGATAAAAATATATCTTACTTTGATGCAGGTTTAGAAACAGTATCTAAGAAGCCAGTGAATTACAATGCTCAAATATCAACAAATAAAGCATTTTCGACTTGCTTATCAATTAACCAAAATCCCAGTAAAGCAAAATATAAGAGATATATGGCCAGTCGTCACAAAAAGTTGCAAAAAATGTCTGAAAATGAAGTGGATGAATATTTCTTAATTCGAAAGAAGAACCGAATAAAAAAGCACAAACCGAAAGCAATACATGAATTATTGAAATTTTCGGGGAAGGATTGGAAACACGAAATGCATTTTAAATTTCTAAAAGGCGATCGAGAAACAAGTAATGAAATGATTGAAAGTGAATATAAATTGTACAAAAAATATTTAAGTGCTGTGCACAAAATCTCTGACTACACACTGTCTTCATTCATCGAAGAAATGTTTACCACATTTCTTGAATCTTCATCGAAAGACGGAAACTATGACAGACCATGCAAAGGCTCTTTTCATTTACAATACTGGATTGATGATACTTTAGTTGCTGTGAGTGTCTTGGATATATTGAATACTTCTATTTCATCAGCATTCTTTTTCTACGATCCAGATTATAAGTTTCTGCAATTAGGATTCTATTCTGTACTCCGGGAGATTCAACTATGTTTCGATTATGCACATTCTCATATTCCAACTATTGAGTACTACTGTTTGGGTTACTATGTTCCTTCTTGTAAGAACAGTGTTTACAAGGCTCAAGTTCCTGTGTATAAGAGACAGTGTCCGATTAATCTTACATGGCACAAGCTCGAATTAGTAAAAACGAAATTGGACGAATCGTTGTATTCAATATTGGGTGAAAATAAAGAGCAGAAGAATGTTGACATTAGTAGATTAAAAATTCTTCTAAACAAAGAAGTTTGCTACTTTTTCACTTTCCTTCAGTGTAATAAAAATGTGATTGTCAATGAGATTCAAGAATTGGCGAATAATTTAGGATCTGAGGCTGTTGAATATATCACGGTACTATTAAACAATAATGAATAAACATGGGATGAATATGAAACATTTATGAAATTATCTATAGATTATTTTATAAATTTGTAATACCTAAGTGTAAAAGATTTATTTGAATTATTGGTAAAATCCTTTGAATTGAACTGTAACTTTGTTGCCTGAACAAGCATTTAAAAATTTTGTCATTCTTTATTTATTAATATTTAATAGAGTAAAAATTTTTTTTAAGTATTTAGCTGTAGTAATAAAATCGCTTTGCCCACATTTATTTTCCAAGTCTATTAAGAAATTTGGAATCCTTAAATATTTACGCATCTCTATGTGCAAATATGCTTCCTTGTTATGGTGAACATTTGTGCCAAAATTATTCCTCGTGCCTGAAAACCAATTATTCTTGAACGAAACATCGGATTTTTTGAAAAATTTTCAGATAATAATGCCGTATAAGACACATGGGAGCAACAGCAAACCCCAAATATATTATGTTTGGTGATAAAGTGCCAAAGCCTCGTTCTTGCAAGCATGCACATAGTTAGAAGTCGTGTCGCAAAATTTCACAAGCAAAGGCAGTCCTCTACAAGTTGTGTTTTCAGATTGTAGACATCTCAATTAGTTATGAGCAAGGCTCCCAACAGCACTGCTGTTAACAGCTGCAAGCTTTTACAGCAAACAAGTGCTGTTTAAAACAACACATAAAATAACCAATATTGGCATACAGTACTGGAAAAAAGAATTCGGCCACCAATGATTTGTCATAAATATTTCTAAGAAATGGAGGCCAAAAACATAATTATTTTTTTATTTAGATTTGGGGCTGCAGAAAGAGGAATTCATCAATGTTGAAACATAATTATCACTGTTTACTTTAATACTCAAGGAGAAATGCTACAATGCTTGTAGTTAGCTAATCTTTCTTGGAAAAATGTATTCGGCCAATTCAGACCAAATCAGAGAATCTGTGAAAATTTCATTGGTTAAGCTTATTTCAGTCTATTTATATTGAAAATGTCTAATAACAGTCTTTCTTCGGCTTATATAATGCCCGGTTACGTACCTCTTGCCATCCGGGAGTTGATTATCTCCAAACATTTGGAAGGGATGAGTCAACGTAATATAGCCCGATTTGTAGAGCGACCTCGAAGGACGGTCTGAGATATCATCAGACGTTTCACTAATGAAAACATCATTGCCCCAAGCCAAAGTACGGAAGACCAAAAAAGACCTCCGAAATCNGTATCATCTGCATATTGATAAATTTTACTGTTTTTTACCTGTTGAGTTATGTCATTAACATAGATTGCAAATAGAATAGGTCTGAAAACTGTGGCCTGTGGTACCCCACGGTCTGTCATAATATATTTTGATTTTTTACCATTAAGTATAACTCATTGCTGCCGATTTTTAAGGAAAGTCATTATTAAGTTTACAGATTTGTTATCAAAGTTATAATATATTAATTTGTCCCTTAATATGTCAAAATTCATTGAGNCATAATTATTTTTTTATTTAGATTTGGGGCTGCAGAAAGAGGAATTCATCAATGTTGAAACATAATTATCACTGTTTACTTTAATACTCAAGGAGAAATGCTACAATGCTTGTAGTTAGCTAATCTTTCTTGGAAAAATGTATTCGGCCAATTCAGACCAAATCAGAGAATCTGTGAAAATTTCATTGGTTAAGCTTATTTCAGTCTATTTATATTGAAAATGTCTAATAACAGTCTTTCTTCGGCTTATATAATGCCCGGTTACGTACCTCTTGCCATCCGGGAGTTGATTATCTCCAAACATTTGGAAGGGATGAGTCAACGTAATATAGCCCGATTTGTAGAGCGACCTCGAAGGACGGTCTGAGATATCATCAGACGTTTCACTAATGAAAACATCATTGCCCCAAGCCAAAGTACGGAAGACCAAAAAAGACCTCCGAAATCTCCTAATCAGGGCTTGTGTGCCTTTCAAAGTGAAATCCCAGGAGTACTGGGTTGATGGTAACCTCGTGACAGCAAGAACTGTGCGAAACATCCTGAAGAATTATTCAATTGTCACTCTTGTCACTCTTTACAAGTGATTCAATATATCAGGATGATGGTGCTTCATGACATACCTGAAAAGAAATGAAAAACTTCTTCCACAATAATGGGGTTGCTATCCTTGCTGAGTGACCTGGCCAATCTCCAGACTTTAACATTATCGAAAATATGTAGAAAGAGGTCAAATATCGAATTGGACAGCATGCTCTTCACACTGAAGACGAGCTTTGGAGCACAATAAAGAAAAATTTTTATGAATTCCCAACAGCTTTATTGAAAGACTTTTCGCTTCAATCCCTGATCGCCTGAAGCTGCTATTCGCTCAAAGGGACACCCATCAAAATATTAGAAGAGAGAATTTTGTTGCTAAGTGCTTGTATTGCATCAATTATTAATTTATGTATCTTATTTTGAATTTACTTTTTTCGAATTTGCTCACTTGTTAAAATTTTTTCAGGTGGCTAAATACATTTCTCCAATACAAGTTTTCTCATTTTGATTAAAAATTAATAGCCAATTGTTATTCTGCATATTTTATGGTATTAGGCATACAAATTTTCCTTTCTTAATCAAATTAACACTTGTTTATAATCTTCAACACACTCTATCCAATGAATGTTCATTATTTATTCAAAATAGCAAAGTGGTCGAATACATATTTCAAGTACTGTATTTCGTTCCATGCTTCGCCGAATTAAAAATCCATTATTTAATGTTGGAACCTTTTGCCTCTAAACCAACCACTGTGTTGCTCACACACTCTTAATGTCTTTCAATCTCTTCAACAGCCCATCAAAGATGTACAAGAATTCTCACCAGTACTGTAGTCATTGATAAAGATAATTGCAGCCCCAAGTAGTCAATAAAAATTGTTGATAGAGGGTGATTCAACGTATCAATTAAATATTTAATTTGGATAGTCATGAAAATGCATTCTTTATCGTGAGCCATTTCGCAATTGTGTTGTGTGCTGTACACAATGTTCAACATTTACAAATCACCAAGTATTTCTGATCCAGTGGGGTACACAAGAGGAGTCATGGTGGATGTCCACACGTTGGGTTTTCAAAACTGATTTTGATTAGCTAAATCAACAAATCTTCGGCAAAAACGTTAAAAAAACTAAGTCAGGAAATGCATTTTTAGAGTGTATTTCTTCAATATTTTCGCTTGATCAATACCGTCAAAAAACTCAGCTTGCGCCCATGCTCCTATCCATACAACGTCAGAGCCTACCAACGAATTTTTTATCTATTCTATCTAAGGATTAACTAAAACAACATCGAAGCTGTTAACAACAACGGTTTCTGTTTGCTTTTAACAGCTTCATTTAGCTGTTAACAGTAAAATAGGAAGCCCTGTTTTGAATCATTAAATTTTTTAAAGAATTCATTTCAGATTGTAAAAAAGGCCTACGTTACTTAGGGTAAAATTCGAATTCAACTCCTAATGTTATGCAGAATTAATGCTCAAATATTAGTAGTTGAGATTGAATTCAACTAGAGCAAAATAGTATTGCAAAAAGTTGCCACCCAGTATCTAAAATTTGCAAAAAGATGATTTGAAATTATTATTTTGCTATACCTTCCAATAGGCAACGTCTACAAAAAAATCAAAGCTGTAATATAAATTTTAAGAGAATTGCTTCCTAATATTTTATGGTGAACTTCATTGCATGCTCAAGTTTGCAAATTAGATAGAATGGTGTCTAGATGTTTTTGTTTATATTATAAAGGGTTATCGCACAGATTTTAAAGACCATAAAGTAATATAAAAGTCAAAGCAAATATATTGCTCAATAGATGTATACTAAAATCTGCAAACTAACACATGACAAAAAAATAAAACAAACAAATAATTGACTACAAATTACTATGTACAATATATAATAGTATAATCATAAGAATATTTATCTAAGCAGAGAAATTTTTGCGATCGCTAATTTAATTTAATATAAGTCATTAAGGAAAAGGAGAGATGGCTGTAGAGATTTGAATTTGAAAAAATAGATAGAATATGCATGTGAATTTGGTAGATGGGAGATAATATAATATATTAATTACGATATGCTTTGGTGCAAAGTTTAGAGTTTCTATACACCGATTAAATGTGTTTGATAGAAGCATACGATGTTTCGAATTTAGGTTAGTTAAAAGAAAAGAACAGTATTGAAAATGAGACAAACAGAAAGCATGTATCAGTTGTTTATGATAATTGCTTGATATTACATTGTGTAATTGATAAAGATATCTAATGCCTGCAGTTATTTTTTGAATCTTATTCAGCAGAAATTTTTCAAATGTTAATTCATTATCTATCTCTACTCTTAAATAGCTGACTGATTCACTTTGCTTTATTGACTCATTATTTATCTTTAGTTCTATATCATTTATTAGATTTCTTTGTGCCTTCGGTGAAAAAATTATAAATTGAGTTTTTTCAATATTTATTCAATTTTTTGCGTTTAGGTTGTCACCTTTTTTATATATAGGAGTTATATCCGATTTTTTTAGTAAGTCTGGAAATTCACAATCAATAATACATTGATTAAATGCGACTAACAATTGTTCTCCAAAAATAGGAAAAAAACGTTTATTAATAAAAAATGGGAGACTATAAAAAACGGTTGATTTGTTGGTATCAAGTTTTTTAACAATGTTTTCTAATTCATTGATTGTAGCAAGTCTAAAGGAAAATTATTTTGATTGTTTGAGATTATCAGAATTTTGTTTTTTCTTATANTTCATTGAATTGAATGCCTTACTTAAATCTAGTAATGCTACACAACTGCACTTATTATGAGATATATTAGACTTAATTTGTTGCGTGATCGATAAAATTGCGTCCTGGGTGCTATACCCAACACGAAAACCAAATTGCTTATTCGATATGATGTTTTCAGATTTTAGGAATGCGTTTATTTGAATATACAACAGTTTTTCAAAGAGTTTGCTAAAAGGATGTGTAATACAAATGGGTCTATAATTTTTTGCGTTTAGTTTGTCACCTTTTTTAAATATAGGAGTTATATCTTAGTAAGTCTGGAAATTCACAATCAATAATACATTGATTAAATGCGACTAACAATTGTTCTCCAAAAATAGGAAAAAAACGTTTATTAATAAAAAATGGGAGACTATAAAAAACGGTTGATTTGTTGGTATCAAGTTTTTTAACAATGTTTTCTAATTCATTGATTGTAGCAAGTCTAAAGGAAAATTATTTTGATTGTTTGAGATTATCAGAATTTTGTTTTTTCTATAAGGTGGAAAATTGAAATTTCCAAGTTCTTTGAATGTTGAATTTATATGATTTAGTATTTGAGTTTTGTCTGTTACGGTCGTATTATTGATGTTTAATTCATTTATTCCGGATGAAAGACCTTTAGATTTTCCAATAAATTTATGGATGTATCGCCATTTTTCTCGAGTAGAATTTAATTGATTAAAGAATTTTTGCCGAGCATTAGTTAAATTTTTTGTTCTTAATTGCTTAATTACTTTCTTTGATTTTTCGTAACTGGTCCAATTAGTCTTTGTCGGCTCAGATTTTGGAAGATCAAATAATTCTCGTTCCTGGACTTGATTATCGATGGTGTTTAAAAAAGGAAATTTAATTGCTTTAATCTTAACCCGTCGTTTCTTAATTGGTGCAACAGTTTTTAATGCATTGTAGATTCCTTTGGCAATGTAATTAATCATTTGAGGTCCAGAATTTAATGTGTAAATATAGTTAAATGGGGTGTTTTTAGGGCCTTTTCCATTTTTTCATCTGAGTAAGATAAATATTCTCTTTTGCACTTATGATTTTAAATTGCTTGCTTTTAGATGTTTTGTTACTAATATATGTACACAGTGCATGATCACTAAATGATTCAAACATTTGCAAAAAAGTAATCAATTAAATTGTTCTTGTGAGTTGAACAAACTGTATTTAAGCAACGAAGATTACATTTAGCAGACATTTCATTTATAGAATTTCGTTCATAAGAATTAAAGTAATAAATATTAAAGTCACCAAATATATTTAGAGAGTTATAATCATTATATATTTCAGATATTTCGCTTACTTTATAATTAAGATATTCAACTAGGTAATTTATATTTGGATTATAAGTTACGTTTATCAATTCTTTTTGGAAACAGTTCTCTATTGATTAAATTTACCAATTTTACAATTGATTTATGGAAGAAATTACATCCAGATATTAAGGAAGAATGAAATTTCAATAAATTTAAAAATATCATTAAAAATTTCACTAAAACAAAGAAGATCCAACTACTTATCAAACTATAGGACAAAGTCCATAAACTATAACAAAGCTATTGAACAATGAAAGCCAACAATTTATATCCTCAAGGACAATAACTTTTCGAAACTAAGACAAAGTATTTTTTTAGAAAGAAGTTAATTTCTATCTATTGTTTTAATTCTTCATAGGTGTTAACCACTTGATTTGTAAGAAAAACAAAAGAATTAAATAAATAGTTATAGGAAAAAAAAATTCTATCCGCAGCGATTCAAATATTTCATGATTAAATTCATATTCAGATTTACGGGCTGGCTTTAGAGATTTTGGCACAATTGTCAGAATTCCACCACCTCTACCTATTCGATTCTTAGCAAAAACTTCAAAATGTTGTCGGTTGGGGTTAAACAAGTTAGGGTCGATATCAGGCTTAATCCAAGTTTCTGTACTTATGAATATTGCATTTTTTCCAATTTTTGAAAACCAATTTGAAAAATCATTTCTGTTGTATTAAGAATTATATATATATATACAAACATACAATAATTGATAATTGAATATATAAGAAGCTAACTGTTTAAACTGCTTTCTGCATCAGCAAGTACACAGTCTGACAACCAACATCTTCTTTCCGAGGTGTTGCCTCAAAAGATATCTCTGGACCACAGCAAGCTAACAATTCCTCAATTCTACAACGTTTACTACGATTTTCGGAAGTCACTTGTCCGCTAGAGGAAGGCATAGATTGAGATGAAAATTTTTTTTGTGACTACACCCTTTCACAAGCGTTTTCTCTTAGATTTTCCCTACAGTACTTCATAATAGTTTTCAATATCTTTCTTGACATTGAAATACTCTTTACAGGCATACAATGACTACTGTGGAGGATCATCACAATCTATTCTCTTAGCCAATCGGCACCATACTTTATTTTTTGGTTTAGATAATGTTGTGGATTTTCAACGCGGGAAAAAACAATACTTATAATCCATTACCTGAAACTAAACAGTATTAAAATGGATATTATAAACTAGGAAATTAAGCTAACTAATTAAATAATTCTGAATTTCTAAAAATGGCAGCAACTGCTATGTCGTCGATTGTTGGCCAATTGAGCGAAGTTGCTTTTTGAAAATTCATCTAACTAAAACTATAAAACTAATCATAAAATTAAAATTTAGCACTGATCTTCAATATACCAAATGTTGTTAACTTGCTACAAAAACCGCCAGTTTAAAATGAAATGTATCATATATGGTAAATAAATGGAACATTGAGTTAATATGATGATCATAGTCAAGCTACTTTATTATTCAAGGAATCAACTTCAATAACATGTAGAGCAAAGTAATAAATATGTAAATAAACATGTAAGAGCAAATTTGTTTACACTGAAGTTACGTCAAAACAATGAAATAGGGTAATGGGATTTTTGGAAATAAAAATCAAATTAAACAAAAACTAATAAATTTCAGGGTCTGTTACACATTTTTTTGGAAATATCACGCAAATATATACATAATTAGCCCATTTCAAACATGAATATCCCCCATTAAAGCATACTTCAATTCAATTAAAGATTGTTTCATGTTAAAAAGACTTGTTTATTTCCATATAACAATAAAGAACAGCAAAAATTGGTGACTAATGTACTCAAAGATTGAAGGCAATGCGTTTTGGTTTCAAATGCTTCTACACGCAAATAACAGGGTATGAGGATAATTTTGTTTTCATCATCTAAGTATATTATAATATTTCACATTTAATCAAGCATGTTTTTAAATTTTATTTTCAAACTAAATTATAGGTAATGATTTTTTGATACGTTGAATATTTTGTTTAATCACATGCAATTTATATTTCCTATTTTTTAACTAGTAGCTTGCTGAAACTATAAATTATACACATTGATTTTCGCTTTGTTGTCTCATTTGGATGATATTAACCAGATATGCATTAAAATTTCCAAGTCATTAAAGTTTATACAATGGTTATAAGATTTTATAGATGTTGTTTTTCACATACAAATGATTATTTTGTAATTTTCTCAAAAATCCATCTCTTAAATACCATGCATGTGTATTGATTCATATACTATATATTATCCATTTACAAGCATTTGTACATTTAGAAGGCGATCTCAACATGGAATTGTGACTAGTTAACGATTGCAATTCATATCTAGCAATTGGAAAAAATCAACATCAATTACAAGGCAGTGAATAGCAAGTGTGTTATCATTTCTATACCAACTACAATATGGGCAGATAATGAATACGTACATTAAAGCTGTAAAAGCAGTGAAAAGCTGAAAAGCCATTCGTAATGTATACAGCCACACAAGAGTCATACACCAAATAAAAATGAAGAAATGTGCAAAGTCGACAAAAGATGTAACCTCAGTAAGCGTGTATACCCCCGAAAATCCATATAAACCAAAAAAAGAAATGCAAAGAGAAGACCATTGTGTAAAACTAAAGTAATAATAGTGTATAAATGAAAGCATGTATATAAATCCTACTAATAGCATCACATGTATAATTTATTTGGAAAACGAAATTGCCTTTATCATGTAAGTCTATATTTCATACGCCTGTAATGTTTAAGTATGGTGAATATTTTCGCGTTTTGTATTAATGAAAAACAAAATAAATGATAATAAAGAAATCGCAAAAAAATATATCATTAACTGTTGGTAACACCACTAGTCAAATTAAAGAGCCTAAATAAATAACATATCTTGGATTAGAACTTGATCCATATCTTTCATTAATAAATTCATCAGGCAAAAGGTAAAGCAAATGGTTGTGGGAGTGCACTATCTTAAGTAAATCAGAAATATCTTTAAGAATAAACAACTTGTGTATGCCTTTATATATATGTATCTAGCTATTTCCAATATGTATGTAATCTTCTAAATTACATAAGTATAAATCCACATGAAAGTATTAATAGTGTCTTTAACTGGTCCATAAGTACAATGTTTGAAATTAGTAAATATGATACAGGCTCGAAATTACAGCATTTGCAAATGTTGTCACCAAAATACTTTATTAAATTTACAAGTTGACTGACTCTATATAAACATTTCAACAACTTCTCATAATCAACAAAGTTTCTTAATTTGCAGATATTTAAAAATTTTCTAAAACAAAACCTACTAGCTAACAAATATATATTAAGGTCTTCTAAAAAGCACAATACATGGCAAGGCAGCATTAAACAGGGAATTCATTAAGTATAAATATTGTTAATTGTATTTGTAAATTTTTATTTGTTTAATGGACCTATTTTTGCAAAAATATAGCTTATGACTATTTATTTTCAAAAATAACACCTAGGTATATAATTTAATTTTTTTTTCAATGGTTTTATTGTTTACTTGTAGGTTTAGTTTCTCATCATTTTATTTGTTTAAGACCATGCACTTTGTTTTTTCAATATTTAGCTTCATTTTATTGTTATCAAAATATAAGATAGCTCTATCTAATGCATTGAGTAAATTTTCATATTTGGTTGTATATAATAAAGTATCATCAGTATGTTGTATGCATTTTACTTTATTATCAAATTTGATGTCATTTACACATATGTTAAATAATAGGGGTCCTAGTACTGAACCTTGTGGGATTCCATGGTAAATTATCATTGAATGAGATGTTATGTTTTTAATTTTTACATATTACTGTTTGTTATTTAAATTAGATCTAATTAAATACTTCAAAATTTGTTCTAATTTATTAGGATATTATGATCAATTGAATTGAATACATTTGATAAATCTAACGATAAAATGAATACACTTTGGCTTTTGTCAATATATTTTCTCCAATCATCGAAACATGATTTAAGGCATCATTTGTTGATAAATTATTTCTAAACCCTAAATTGTAACGATCGAAGTAAATATATTTCTTAATATAATTCTTTATTTGGTTATATAATATTTTTTCAAATATCATACTTAGTATTGGAAGTACTGAAATTGGTCTATAATTAATTGCGTCTTCCTTATCACCTTTTTATGTATAGGTATGATTTGTGCTATTTTCAAATAATCCGGAAGAAACACCCTCAGAAATACATTGGTTTAAAATATCACATAATTGTCTACATAAATTGGCATTGCTTGCTTTAAAAACCATGACGGTATTTTAGACGGTCCTTGTGACTTATTAACGTTTAAGTTTTGTGATATTTTATTAAACTGAAGTAAAGGTATGAAGCAAAATTTAAATTGTTCTTCATACAGTAAATTATTCCGAATTTGCATTTCATTCAAGCTTGAATAGGTAATTCTTATGATTTTATAGACAAGTTCACACTTTGAAAGAATACAGTTGACAGACGAAGTTTTCTACAACCATACCAACATCGACATATACTAACTACTACACATTTATGCCAATTTGAAAAAAGTAGCTTGTAGCACTTCTTGTTAAGTTTTAATTGCTTAACTGCGAGTAAGTGCATGTTCTCATTCGAATAAATAAATATCTTGTTGTCATTCAAAATATAGCAATATTTTAAAGTGCAATAGATATCACATGGGGAATTATAGGCATCTTTGCAAAATTTCATCACGTCAAGCTCAACAGAACACTTCAAGAAACAATCGAAACCATTAATTTCTGTGCAAATAAATATGTAGTCGGTAAACGCATACATAGTGTATAATCTTCCATCACTACCATCCCTCGGAATTTCAATTTTTTGAAGGCATTGCAAACTTTGTTTTGAGTAACTTAAAATAGCAATGTACAATTCGTCCACTTTGCAACAAGAATATACGTTATCATCATTTGCTGCGATAGATTGCAACTTATGTTTTGAATCTAATAAGTATAATGGGATGATTTGACACTTGTATAGATGTAACATCCTTGTGAGAATTAATCCTTCATTTGATGCCAAAAATATGTCCTGGCTTGATATACAGAAATCATTTACATTTAATGGAGAAGATAATTTTTTAAAAAATGTAGGCAAGCCATTGAAATCGTAAATAGAAATATGATCTCGTCCTATAGTGATAACTTGTTTTAGAAAAATAACTAAAGTGCGAACTATGTCGACATGTGTGCTTTGAAGTCCGAGAAAGTGCTCCTAAAGTTATAAATAATGTTAATATTTGAAAAATATAACTAAAAATGAAAAAAAAATCAATTACCTTTGGAGATAATTCTCTTCTGATAATGTTTTTCACATGATCAAATCCTCCGTATTTAACAACAAATTTTGATGTCATTCTATCTAAACACATCTGTTTCATGTGTAAACATTTTTCTTCACATAGACTAACATGTAAATTTTCTTTTAGATTTGCAAAATGATACAATAATATTCCTTGATCTATGTAGATAAAAAAGGATAGGAAAAACGTTGCAACAGCACGTGCTTTGCTGGAATCAGCGGTGATGCCAGTACTATTTTAAATGGTTAAAAAACGAACGAGAAATATTTTTTTCACATGATCAAATCCTCCGTATTTAACAACAAATTTTGATGTCATTCTATCTAAACACATCTGTTTCATGTGTAAACATTTTTCTTCACATAGACTAACATGTAAATTTTCTGTTAGATTTGCAAAATGATACAATAATATTCCTTGATCTATGCGGATAAAAAAGGATAGGAAAAACGTTGCAACAGCACGTGCTTTGCTGGAATCAGCGGTGATGCCAGTACTTTTTTAAATGGTTGAAAAACGAACGAGAAATATTGGAGAAAATACAATACTTTGTAAATTGAAAGTTATGACATTAGAAACCCTGTGGTCATTTCCATAAAATTGTCAACCATGTAAAAAAATTTTTGCTAATTTGAAAAAATTCAGTATTTTAGTAAGAAAATATTTCAATTACCAGACAATGAGATAATTGATTGTTGTCCTCGTATATTATTGAAATATTCTTAGAATTATCTTTTGGGTAAAAAAATAAAAAAATTAATCATTTTACCATACGTGTTTTTTGACTCCAAAATGAAGTAAGAAATTTGATTTTTGCAATTTGAATAGTTTGGTTTAAGCATTACGTTTGTGAATAGATGAATATTGAGTGGATTTACTGCTATAAGCATTTTTAGATTTCTCTTCTTCATAATTTTAGTGTGGGTCTCTTGCTCTCAGATTGTGGGTCCCGTTAAGTAGAAATTCAACGTTTTTCAAAGGAAATTGAATATTGAAAATGTGATGTTGGCTTTGACGTTTTCCAAATGATTTCTTTGTCTAGGTATTCATGTATTATTTTTCAATTGCCAGAAATTGATTAAAATGTAAATTTACTAATTTTTGTAGAAAAATAAAATGTAGGGCCATTGCACAACTTTGAAAAAGTATAAAAATAATTTTGTGGAGAATGTAATATACAATAGAATCTAACACTGCAATAAGGTAATGCATCATTTAAACTGTTATGACAAAATTTATTCCATTATGTATACTAAGCAGAAGTTAAAATACGGTGGGTATACTGTGTGGAATTAACCGTATGGCATATGCCTCATTTTTAGAACAAAAACTTCTTTCAAATGTTGCCTTCAAGCAGACAGATTTTAACTGAAATCCCAAATATATGGTGACTCGGAAAGTCAATTGGTATTTACTTCAGCTTGAACTTGTTTATTTTGTAAAGGTAACTTTTAAGGCTATAAACATATCATAAACATACTGACACTCAAGTACATACCCGGCGTTTCCATAATATTATTCTCTTGTTATGATAGCAAGAGCTCATACAGCTAATACAAACACTTCCATTCGTGAATATTACAACTTAAATAGACAAATATTCTTGATTTAAGTTGCATTGCACCAGGCACCAACCCAGGGTTTTGTTTACGGGAGGCCGAATCGTGGAATATTTTCGATTTTTTAAAACGCTTAAATTCAACATATAAACCTGTATTTTACCATAATATAAACAATAAACCGAATAAACTGATTCCAAAACTTTTTTGAACGAAATAAAAATTTTTACTATTTAAGGATTATTCTTCTATTCTTTGATCCGCGAATCTCTCGATCACGTTTGTTATATTTATTTCCATATCCTCTGCATTAAATAACATCAGTGCCAATCCATTCAATCTGTCTTCCTTCATTAATTTTAATGCCGAAAACGTCTGTTCTGGCGTGGCGGTAGATACAGGTACTAGGACCGAAATAAGAAGGTCATGCATTACTGGAAATATATTTTTATTACATTTTTTCAGTGTATCTAGCAGGGTNAAATATTCTTAGAATTATCTTTTGGGTAAAAAAATAAAAAAATTAATCATTTTACCATACGTGTTTTTTGACTCCAAAATGAAGTAAGAAATTTGATTTTTGCAATTTGAATAGTTTGGTTTAAGCATTACGTTTGTGAATAGATGAATATTGAGTGGATTTACTGCTATAAGCATTTTTAGATTTCTCTTCTTCATAATTTTAGTGTGGGTCTCTTGCTCTCAGATTGTGGGTCCCGTTAAGTAGAAATTCAACGTTTTTCAAAGGAAATTGAATATTGAAAATGTGATGTTGGCTTTGACGTTTTCCAAATGATTTCTTTGTCTAGGTATTCATGTATTATTTTTCAATTGCCAGAAATTGATTAAAATGTAAATTTACTAATTTTTGTAGAAAAATAAAATGTAGGGCCATTGCACAACTTTGAAAAAGTATAAAAATAATTTTGTGGAGAATGTAATATACAATAGAATCTAACACTGCAATAAGGTAATGCATCATTTAAACTGTTATGACAAAATTTATTCCATTATGTATACTAAGCAGAAGTTAAAATACGGTGGGTATACTGTGTGGAATTAACCGTATGGCATATGCCTCATTTTTAGAACAAAAACTTCTTTCAAATGTTGCCTTCAAGCAGACAGATTTTAACTGAAATCCCAAATATATGGTGACTCGGAAAGTCAATTGGTATTTACTTCAGCTTGAACTTGTTTATTTTGTAAAGGTAACTTTTAAGGCTATAAACATATCATAAACATACTGACACTCAAGTACATACCCGGCGTTTCCATAATATTATTCTCTTGTTATGATAGCAAGAGCTCATACAGCTAATACAAACACTTCCATTCGTGAATATTACAACTTAAATAGACAAATATTCTTGATTTAAGTTGCATTGCACCAGGCACCAACCCAGGGTTTTGTTTACGGGAGGCCGAATCGTGGAATATTTTCGATTTTTTAAAACGCTTAAATTCAACATATAAACCTGTATTTTACCATAATATAAACAATAAACCGAATAAACTGATTCCAAAACTTTTTTGAACGAAATAAAAATTTTTACTATTTAAGGATTATTCTTCTATTCTTTGATCCGCGAATCTCTCGATCACGTTTGTTATATTTATTTCCATATCCTCTGCATTAAATAACATCAGTGCCAATCCATTCAATCTGTCTTCCTTCATTAATTTTAATGCCGAAAACGTCTGTTCTGGCGTGGCGGTAGATACAGGTACTAGGACCGAAATAAGAAGGTCATGCATTACTGGAAATATATTTTTATTACATTTTTTCAGTGTATCTAGCAGGGTAATCTTACAATCCATCGTAGTGTGATGTTCCTTCTTAATACGCCATTGTCTGAATTCAAATGTAGCTTTAATATTTGGGAACATGAATAAGTCATACAGGAATAAGTCCTACAGCAATAAGTCCTACATGATTAAATCCTGCACTATTACTGTTAATGGTTTTAATTCTCTGAAATTTATTCATTTTCTATTTATTTGGATTTTTTGTAATAATTTATTGTTTTTTTGGTAATTAAATAAATTTTCCATTGCCGCTCTAAGTTTCTTTTGCGTTTCGATAAATTTCTAAAATTCGAAAGAGAGCTGTAGTTTGGTAATTACACTAAATTTTTCAACTACTTAGGAATTATACATTAATGTAATGCACGTTCAAGGCGAAATAATATACGAAAAATGTAGTGGTGTCACGCCTATAACAGGTAATTGGTGCAATTGAAATGTGTTCGAAAAGCTGTTCAATTTATTTATGCAAATAAGGAATCGACAGGAGTTGAACCTGCATATTACCATCAGAGATAGTAGTGTTCCACACAACACAAATCCGCAAATATTTTAATGAACATTGATTTAGATATCATTTGAATAGTTAAATTCTATTTAAATACGCAATCAGAAAGGAATAAACTATGTATAACTATTAAATAAAGCAGTTGCAAAAAAAGGAAAAATTCAGATTCGCTATAAATCTACAATCTTCCGTACAAATGGACAGCTATGCTTACCAATATACAAAAAAATCATATTTAAGTGAACATATTTCTACTATGAAAACATTTAATAATTAATATTTGTTTAAAATAACAAAAAAGCAAATAAACAAAAAAAAATTCAACAATTATTTATACATGTATTACAAATTACCGTAAATTGATCTTCACAGATTAGAGCTCGACCTGCACCCCTTTCTTATATAGGTAACGCCTTAAATAAATCTAATTATTTTTATGTGTAAAAAATTCTCAAATATATGCAATTTCGATCCCAATCTGCGACCATCAATAATTTCGTATGACATTTTGCTTTCAATTGGTTTAAATTTTGTGCTTATTAATGAAGAACTTAATCATGTAGGACTTAATCGTTGAGAACATAATCGTGTAGGACTTATTCCTGTAGGATTTATTTCTGTAGGACTTATTCTATGCCGTCTTAATATTTATTGTTCCAACACTAAGTTGCTCATTATTGTCGAGAATAGCGCATTTATGATAATCAATTATTGTTGAAAATATTCCCTCAGCATCGGCCTTTTGACACCCAAGTGGTGTTAGGACATTAAATGCCTTTACTGACTTGGTTTTTCAGTAAATCTGAGACGTAATTGTGATAGTGTTGTATCTATAAATGGTATAAAAACAGTTACCCTATAGTATTCCTCTGGAGTAGAAAGTTGGGGATTGGAACAATGAGTTTGATTTTTTACAGAGATGCGGACACTTGATTTTTAAACTTAGGGGAAAAATAGAATCACAAATCCACTTTTGTATATTATTTTGAAATTCTTTTCTGCTTCAGTACAGGAATTATCTAGTGTGCTAATTATTTCATCCACTGATTCCATCGCAGTGACCATGTCGATTTCTTTGCTTTGTAACTGTTGTGATAGCGTGTCTGTATTTTGGAGAATGGAAACAGTCGTGAACAAACTTATTATGAATTCAGAGGAAGTAATTGCAGAAAGTAGTGGCACAGCTTGCGACGATGCATTACCATCCTTCCACTTTGTAATGGCCAGTGGAGTACGAAATAAATTTCGTACTCCACGTAATGGCCATAAGAGCTCTGGTAATTGGAATATAATTTGTCACGAACTGTTCCAAGGAAGTCACACTGTTGATCCAATGAGTTTTGCATAGCCTTTTGTAATGGGAGAATACGCTTCTTGCTGCTTGATAAAAATGTCTGAATCTGCGAAACTGTTGCTACCATGTTGCGAATTTGTGGATATTTCGATGCATGTGATTGTTTAATTCAGGGAATGGGCAGAGCCGTGGAAATAAACAGCATGAGGACACACATTCTTAATATTGGCTGATGTTTCAGAGGACATTACTGCTACACCATCATATCCTTGTGTGACAGCGGCCTTATGAGAATTCATTCAGTTTATTTATTATCTGCTCAGCAATGACTATCCCTGACATTTTCAGTTCAACTATATTATATGCCCTTTCATTCAACTCTTCTTATTGCTCTAATAATTCATCCAGTGTTTTTGGTATAATATAATCATCTTCCTCAGTTAATTCAGTATAACTTTTTTATATTAAATATTCAAAGCACAAGAAGTCCTTCTGAATATCGTTTAATTCTTCATCAAAATATCTGAAGCACAGTGACATTTCTTCTACACCAGCAATGTCTTTAGTTTCATCAGCAAGGATTATATAGCAACGATTAGCTTTAATTCTACCAACTATTTTTTCTTGAATTTGTGCACCAATGCTATTTATTATGTCATTCTGGATCTTCGGACTGGTATACATAGCATTCTTTGCACAAGTCTTTATGTGATATCTGAGTTCTGTGTCACCAGCGCCACCTCAAAACTTAAGAAGTCTCCAGAACAGACCTTCACCATGTTTGTTTTGAACCAGAATCATTGCTGCATTGAAAGGAAGTATTATTTTGGCCACAGAATATAATTGTTTTTATTAAAGGTTGAAGTGCTTTTTGATTTGATTTCCATATATTCTTAATGATGAGAGTCAATCTTGTTATGTATATTAGTGTCATAATCTTTCACAAACTGATTACATAGTGTGACTGAAAACTTATGATATTCTAAATTAAGGTGCTGAACCAGATCATTTGTCAGTCCTGTTAGTTTGTCATATTGTTGAAGTGGCTTTGTAACAAGGTTTCCTAGTGTCCTCTTCTGGAGTTCAGTGGGCTGGGAAATTACACAAAATTTACAGAATAGTCCCTGCTTACTAACAGTATAAGAAAACTAGTTATTAATCTGTATCTGTGATAGGTGTCTTTTGTATACTTTTCCTCCATACTGCTTGTCATTATGTGTCCAAGTAGTTCTCAATATGAATCTTCTTAAACCATTAGGGCATTTTTCATTCAAAAAAGACCAATATCTGAATGCTGAAATGTTGAAATATTTTTTTCTACATGGGATTCTGTCATTATTAATGGTGATGTCTCTTGCTCGACAGTTGCAATAATACTTTGAACTAAAGGTGCTGGACTGAAGCTCAATATAATGTTTGTTTTAATTTTTTAGGCTGTGGACTGGACCTGTCTCCTGACATTATATTTTCTCAACACGACTTGACTTAGAATGAAGTCTAAACGTTAAAATACAATAAATTTAAGAATACTTATTACTTAAATAGGTTTATAGTTCAACTTGGTACTAGATACAAACAGAATTTTTGATTATAAAGTTAAGTATGTCGGTTTTTAAATACAATTGTTCAAGTGAATTATAAATTTTCAACAAAAAAAAATGGCTCTTTTTTTCTAGGCCACTACATACATGGTAAATTATAACTGAAATAAACTGACTAACTTTTTAATTTTTAATAAAAATTGTTTGAATTACTGTGGTGTGTCTTAATATGAATGCTTGACTGAATGACTTCTTTTTTAATCTACATATCCATGGGTGTACCTTCTTGACAGTTTGCACTTACATGTAAGTATACCATCTGATTTCATTACAGTCCCACGTATATTAGTCATAATGCATTTATATTCTACTGCACATATTTCAGACATAACTATGACAATTAATGCAAATTAAAATTAAAACTATATTTAACAAATATAATAATGATATAAAAATAGAACCAATATATATGAAAAATTTTAACTAAAAATATCGTCTTTTTCTTTTTAGCATTATTTAGGCTACCTGTTTTTTGAAAGTTCTGAATGATACGATTTATTGCTCTGTTTGATACTTTTAGAAAATGAGTTAAATGTTTATAAAGTTGATTATTTTTGTACACATTTATTAATCTTTGTTTATCTATATTGGTCAATTTTTTCATTTTCCGCATTGTACAGATATTTTTAAAAGTAATGGTTTAATTAATTTACTTATCAGTAAAATTTTCCCCTAGATAGAGTACATATAGTACTGGCAAAAGTTTGGGAACACTTTCCAAATTTAGAAATTTTTGTATTTTACACTAAAAAACGCAATGTAGAAACAATATAATAACACAATGTAGAAACAATATGATAACACCATGTAGAAAGTAAATAGTTAATTCAGAAAAACTCACTAATATTTTGTATGTCCGCCATTATTGGCCAAACACGCAGCAATTCGATTTGACATTGACTTGACCAGCTTTATACAATAATCATCAGTAATCTCTGTGCACCATACCACTTTAATTTGCTCCTTGAGATCGTCGAGTGTTGTGCCCTGGCGCTTCCTCAGACAGTTTTTGATGAGATGCCAGCAATTTTCTATGACGTTGAGGTCTAGGAGTTTCCTGGCCAGTTCTAAAGCAGCCAAAAGTCTTGTGAGGAAATCCACTGTTTCACAACTTTGGTGCTGTGTAAAGGAGCACCATCTCACTGTAGTACAGATGTTCCATTAAGCTGCAAAAACATTGGAACTTTCTCCTAATTATATTTAGGTAGGCCTTGGCTGTGACTGTCTTGTTGTGAGGAACAAAATGCACACCAGCACGCCCATTCGCAATTATAGCACCCCAAATAATCACAGAAGATGCTGGGCGGACAGTTTGTTGCATGCAATGTGTGTTGAATCTTTGGTTTCTTGGTCGTTGAACGTGTGGTCAGTAAATTGTAAACTGGCAAATATTGGATTCGTCACTAAACATTGCTTGATGCCACATCTCAGGGGTGTAGTGATGGTATTGCCTGCAGAAGCGCAACTGGTCTCAAATGTTCTTTGAAGACAATCAGGGTTTGGTTGCCAGTTTGCACGATAGAAGGTCAAAGGTAGTATTCAATCAATGCCTAATGGTGCTTGTTGATACATTCTGCACTACTGCACCTAGATTTGCTTTGACTTCAGAAGATAAAGAAAATAGTTGATTGATGACGTAACGGTGAATGAGACCATCAGTCTGAGGGGTTATCACTTTTGGTCTTCCACACCACTTGCGAGAGGAAAAATTTTGCAGTTGCTGATAGTGAGTAACACTGTTGGACACCGAAGATACTAACACGCCCATTCTAACAGCTATAGCGCGATAATTGTATCTCTCCTCCTACAAGATATGAATTTGAGCACGCTTTGTTGGTGAAATTTCACTACCATGGACCATATTTCAAGCTATAATGATAGTGCTTTTTCAGTAAAAATATATTGTGTAAATCTAAAGTTGTGTTAATTTGATTGCTAAATGAATCTCTTGTAAATTCTAAGAAAAAAATTAGGAATTCTAGGAATGTTACGAAATTTCCAGGAAATACCATAAAACACGCTTTAGACAGGTTAATTTTCCCAAACTTTTGGTCAGTATTGTATATTTATAAATAAATGTCTAGAAATGGTTATTTTTATCACAACTACATGTATATTGAATACAGTTTATTTTGTTTCATAAGTGTTAGTTATGCAGGTATTTGAGAGAGTATAAATGAATTTCTGTATCATATGCTACAACTACAATTTATTGTTTTTAGGAAAGAATGATTTTAAAAACACCTAAACTGAAATTTATGAGAATGTATTCTGTATATTGTTTAATTCATGAAATAAGGATCTATGTATTCACATTGCCCCCTCAAGATCTAAATGTGTATAAGATATTAAGCTTTAAAAGAGGATAGTAAAATAGTTTTGTTTTGGAATTTGCTTAAAATGAAATGTTTACCTTGTGTGTATTGCAGACGTGCTAAAATTGACAACAGCAATTGTTATCACAATGAACAAATTAAATGTGAATGGTAGTGTGTTGAGTAATAAGATTGTGCAATCTGACGAGATATGAACACGTGGAAGAGCTATTTATATCTCTTTTGTTTGAACAGAAGATTGGTAATTCCTAGAAATATATACATGTTTATGTCTACAGGTTGATGATGACAAGTGAGAGTGAATACATGCTAAAAAACTTGTAGTCATATATTCATTGTACACATCAAGGTAGAAATATTGAAGTAATTTATTTGTTTAATGTTAATTTCAATTTGTATTCCTTTTTGTTTTAGTCAATCATAAAAAACTTAACATGTTCAGACGTAATTGTATTTAAATATGTGTCTTAAAGGGGGGCTCGGCCCCTTCAGCCTTTTCTAAATAGGTCCCTGCATTTCACACAGAGGAAAAACTCTCCTGATCATCAAATAAAACACATTTTATGCTGCAGCCTACAAAGCAAGATGTCTGGAGACTATCATAGTTTAAATTGAGAATGCAGAAATTGATGAAACATATCTAACCAATTTCATCATATGTGTATGCTTAGATGTATTTCAATATGCTATTTTCCGTAGACAATTGATCATGAACTGAATTTGTTTTAATGCTGGGGATGAAGTTGTAGCAAATGAATCATTTTTGTATGCCAATGAAACTTTTCAATGGTCTTGTTAAAGCTAGTTAATTTGCAGGAGCCAGTTAATCAGGTTAAAATTCAGTTAAGAAATTCTATTTTTGATTTTCAAAATTTATTGCTTACAATGATTTCTGTGTTACAAAACAACAGAAATTGCCTCAAAGGCTACAAGGATTCATACTTGCTGTCAATCTAGTCCTAATCTACATTTTGCCATTAAAATTATGGAATAGTAATATTTGAAATTTTTTTAATCAAATTTAAGAGAAAATGATGCATCAGCTCCAACATGTTTGATTTGCATTGTTGTTGTTAGATTGTTTTTCAAATAGATAAAATCATTCATAAAGTTCTAAATTTCTTATGCTTCTCCATTTAGTGTAACTATATACATTTTTTTCATTAAATTTCAATAGACTTTTCATTCATTTTTATTAATGTTTGCCTTATAAAACTTTCAGTGCTAAAATAACAAAGATGATATATATATATATATATATATATAAATTTTATGCCACCACATAGGCATATGCCAATTAAATTTTGAAAGATAGAAATAGATTATATTTTTTTAATTTGATAATGATGCTAATTTTTAAAAATCTGGTTAAAATCTGGTTAAGGTAAAAAGAAATTTGGTCTGGTTAAAGCATTGTGGAATACACAGCACTAGGGAGTCCTGATCTTATTGAAAATGTTCTGACTGTCTTGCCAAATAAACTCCTTATATTATCAGCACAGAACACCAACATTGTCCTTAACCCTTAAGAAACAATGGCAATTTTGCACCTTTAAAAGACAAAGGTTGCTGATTATAATCAATGTCTTTCCAATAATTGATACATTCTCATTAAGACTCATTAAATCAATATTTATATATTTTATATTGAGATTTTACTCATTAGACACATTGCTTAAAGTAGATAGTGCATTGGTAAACAGCAGACAGCAGATATAATGTTGGATAAAATGACATTTTGAATTCATCATGGAATGTTATTGAGTTTCACAGTAGTTATATCTGCAAGAAGTCTGTTCCACTTTTTTCTTATTGGACAAGAGGTGGGTCATATTTTATTACACATTTTTCTGATTGATCAAGGGGGAGAGTAGTTAAGGATAGGGAGATCCCATTACATTGGGACACCCTGAAGTACTCATAACATGTGGAAAAGAAATGATTCTACTGGATGCCATCTAGAAACAAAATATTTTTGACAAAGTTAAATTAAACAAAATAATCTTTTGACAAAATTTTTGTTTTTGATTTTTAGGAGGGGCAAAGTGATATAATTAATGACAAGAAACATTTTGACAGAATTAAATTAATTTTTTTTTGATGCCACATGTTATTGAGTTTACATTTTTTATTACACATACATACTATCACACTATGTTTTGATGACTAATGTAGAATCATTGGGGAGCTCTGGCTACTCAAGGGGTACTGGGAAACTCAAGAGTTAATATCAAAGGTTGCAAAGGCTACCATTGTAGAGAGTGACCCACATTCCAGCAAAAGAAAGAGCATTGGTGGTTCACTGATTTACTTAAGAAAAACAGATATTCCATAGAGAACAGACTTCCAGCAGTGACCAATTCACATGCCATCATGCTGAAGCCATATCCATGAAGCCATCCTTACTCACCAAGGTGCTAATTGTGTGTCTCACATATTAATTTCTAGCTCAATAAACAATTTANAATGACAAGAAACATTTTGACAGAATTAAATTAATTTTTTTTTGATGCCACATGTTATTGAGTTTACATTTTTTATTACACATACATACTATCACACTATGTTTTGATGACTAATGTAGAATCATTGGGGAGCTCTGGCTACTCAAGGGGTACTGGGAAACTCAAGAGTTAATATCAAAGGTTGCAAAGGCTACCATTGTAGAGAGTGACCCACATTCCAGCAAAAGAAAGAGCATTGGTGGTTCACTGATTTACTTAAGAAAAACAGAGATCAATTCACATGAGAACAGACTGAAGCCATATCCATGAAGCCATCCTTACTCACCAAGGTGCTAATTGTGTGTCTCACATATTAATTTCTAGCTCAATAAACAATTTATCTCAGAGTTCTATTATCTCAGCTCATGTAAATAAATAATAAACAAAAGGCACATAATTGCTTTGCATTCATATTTGCCAACAGCATTCTATATTTGCAGTGTGTTATTATTATGTGCATGTACAAAATGGAACAATCAAATTAAAAGTTCTTATTCCCTACAAATAATCATAGCTGTAACCTAAAGTTACCATGATTTGGGCTGTCACTGTTAAGGAGCTACTTGTTACCCTAGACCCATTGCAGTTTCCTCCCAAATTGTCTCCAGATCTTAAGCAGAGGTTATTAAACTAACATCCATGATGAAATCTAAAAGGGGTTAGCATATAAATAAATTAGAGAAGATCAAACACAATTAGAGTAAGATGAATTATATTGTGCATTCACTACAAGTCTCTCAAGTGTTTATTACAATCTTGTAATTATTACCTGCTTGATGTTTACAACTTGCACATGAGTTTCCTTGTAAAATTAAATGAGCAATTACACATAGGTTTAGTTTGAGGGGACAAATAAAAAATTGATCAAAATAACTACACTTGAAAATGTACAAAGTGATTTAAAAAAATTGATATAAATTGATAGCATCAAATCACAAATTATGACATTACTCTAATTTTCTGAGTGCTAAAGTAATCAAGGAATAAAATCAAAAACAGAGGCCCTGAGTGACTATACACTAATGATTAATTTCCCATATATTCCAACTGTTTAAAGGGTCAATGTACATGCAAAGGCTACATGTTGTTTTTTTAATGTACATTATTTTTCTATTTTGTAAACATTTCTATATGTTTAATTTGCCTTGATAATATTCAAATACAGAAAAAACAGGAAATATTTTGTTACAGGCATAATACACAATAAAAAAAGCTACATTTTCAGAAAAAGTAAAGCATGGGATTATACATAGGGATAAGTTAACCTTAAAAATGTATGAAATATAGACTTACACCTTAAAATTAAAACATGGTTTATATATAAAAACACAATTTTGTTTTTTAAAAAAATTATGCATGTAATGTTAATAATATAATTTATAAACACACACATGCATTTCAAAATACAATATTATTATATATTAGTTTTACATGGCAATCTTCTCTCTGTATTTCTTTTGGTGTATATGGATTTTCCATAACTGTACACATTGGAGACTATTATATCTTTTGTTGAGTTTTACATGGCAGTCATATTTTCCATGTTTCTTTATGGTTTACTTAAATTTGAGGAGTGTACATGCTTGCATATTGTTACATCTTTTGTCTAATTATACACTTTTTTCACCTTTATTTGGTTTATGGGGTTTTACATGATTGTATGCATTACATGGGTTTCTGCTTCTGTAACTTTAATGCATAAATACATTGACACATTTGTTATTCATTGTTGATGATGATTTTTTCCATTAATAGATTTCATCTCCAATTGTTAAATTTGTAAACTCCATGATGTTTTTAAATAGTGTATTTTTCACATTCAAAAAAATACAGGCACATGGTAATGCCTACAAACAATTTGAGTTCAAATAATTCAACATTTGTAATTTAGTTATTAGTTAATAATTGTTATGTCTAAAATAAATCCATTCAGTCAATTGCAAGTTAAAGAAATTAAACAAAATACTTGATAAAACAATAACACATATAAACTTATTTAAAAGGAAAAACATGTTTGGCGAAAAGTGAAATATTACATCAAGGTATATAAGTGAATAAAACAATACCAAATATAAAATTGTTTAAAGCAAAAAACATGTATGTTGGAAAGAGGTAATACATCAATGAATATAGTTGAATAAATCAATAATGCATAACATTGTTTACACCAAAAACATGTACATTGGAGAGAGAAATACTGAAATGTAAATAGACCCATAAACCAAAAACACATATAATCTTGTTTATAGCAAAAACTTGTAAAATTAAAGAGATAATACATCAATGAATATGGGTGAATAAACCAATAATGCATAAATTCCTTTTAAAAGGAAAACTGTATGATAGAAAGTGAAATATTACACAGCAACATATATAAGCAAATAAAGCAATACCACATAAAAAATTGCCTAAAGCAAAATGTATATGATGGAAATAGAGATAATACAAAAAAAATGTACCTGGTTATTCTTTGTGGCAATGCATTTGAAAATCTTTAACACATTTCACATTTTTCTGTTTAAGGAACCTATATATATATATGTATATATATATATATCTATATATATATATATATCAATCAATTCTTAACAAATTTGTGGAAATTCCTTTTAGAATCTCTCATCAAAAAAAGCATTCTTCACATTTGTTAAGAATTGATTGACTGGTGCTAATTGATCAGTCATAAGCCCATAATTAATTCATGAATAATAAGAGGGGGTGTAGTTACAGAGTGCAGTTATTTGCATATCATATAATCAATCTATGAATAATTTTAGAATTTACATGTGTATGTTTTAGAGAATTTGTTATATAAGTTAGGAGTCTTAATGAATAATTGTACTGACATTATATGTCTATGACATATCATAATATTTAGAGAAATATTTTAATCATGTATATGTATAGTTTACATAAGTGTATAGTAAAGGTCTTAACAATTAGCATATTTGCAAATTCTTATTTGTATTATGAAAAAAGACTCACAAAGTATTAAATGTGTTATCAATTTCACAACTGCTCATTTTATTCATTGAATAAGAATATTACATTTAAAAAAACTATCTGCTTTGAAATGTGAAATTCTCTTTTGTATGTTGGAAATTTCAATGGTTTATAACACATAGCAGGGCTTTCTATTGTATCAATAATTCATCATTAATCATATGCAAAGGTTTAACAATGCTCATTAGCATGCAAGAATGTTGAAAATTCCCTCATGTGTTTTTAGGCTTTGAAATGTGAAATTATCTTTTTCCTTGTAATTTTTACAACCAACAAAATTATTTAATGTTTGTTTAATGCATTAAAATATTCTAGAACATACAGATATAGATATATTTTTATAGCAATTACTAATGACTAGTTATTCAAACTCTTTCTCCATGTGGGAGAAATGGGAATAAAAAATAATTTATGCTTTCCAATTAATGCTAATGTCTCTTAGAGGGTATAATACCTTTCTAATCATATTTGTTTTAACATTTGGTCAGTAGTATAATTCCATCTTTTTTACATGCGCTAACACATAGTGTGAATATTAGCATAGCATGGTTAATCTAAACTTCAACCATCATACAAAGAAGAGATATTGATTAATGTTCATGTTATAGGCTTCAGTGATCAGATATAATGATGAATTTCATAATAATAATTAAATTTATAATGCATAGCAGGACTTTTTATTGTTTCAATCATTCATAAAGAAAAAACAAAATATATGCTATTATTAAACACACAAAGCCTTGAAGGGCTAAATCAATTACAATGATAGATCAGATATATTTGAACCACCATGTAAAGACATATAAATTTTCTAATTACTAGGGAATGTGGGTGTGCATCTGATCATTATATCTAGTAACATGTCAATAATTTGCTAAAGCAATAAAAACATATTAGAATGCCAACCATTGCAAAAAAGGAAAGTTCACAGTAAATTTTTATTCATGGAATTATATATTTAATGAAAAAACATCAAAATTCTCAAGTGAATCAAAAGCATTGTTCAATTTTTACAGGGATTGTGTGGTGATTTATTTGGCAGCATAAATCTTGTTAAAATTTCAATAACAGTTATCATACTAATGTTGTTTAATTATGGAAATAGGTTAGGATTTAATGGAAATATACATCTGAACACAATGACCAATGCTAGCTATTAACATTATATATATGCTGGAAATCATATTTTAATGGTACAAATCAATATTGTAGAACCTCAATTTGTTGGATGCATACTTTAAATAAATCTAATGATATTATTTTTCTGAGTTGCAAAATGTAGTGCATTATTCATTTTTTATTGAGATTGGGTCAAGGATGGTTGATATTATCCACCACAGGTAAGTTATTTTTACCTTTAAATAGTAAATATTATATGATTAAGCAAATTTTTAGTTGGAAATTGATTGTTTTAAATGTTTAATATTACTAACATCAATAAAAATTTCCTGGAGACATGATTTGCAAAATGAAAACACTACATATATTATCAATGCAATGTGTAAAAAACTAAATTACAAATGAAAAAAAGCATTAGCAAAAACTGCAAAAAGAGAATTTCTTCTTTCATAGCACTAAAAATGCCTCAAAATGGGTATTAGCTAATTTGATGTTGGGAGAGAACACATATTGAACTTATCAGTGATAAATTCATTATCTTTCATTGGTCAAAGTGCCTGATACATTTCAACAGTATTTTGATTTCAGTCAAATGCTAAATCTCTTAGCAAAGAAATAAATTGCAAAAAAATAAGCAAAATAATTAACTTGTAAAATATATTTAACAAAAAATTTTATAATAAATAATTAATAAAATAAAATTAATTTTTAAAATAGTAGTGATGTTTACAAAGATTCTTTGTTCTTTGTTCTAGTTTACATATCATACTCATACATGGTTTTGGTTTTTCAATAATGAAGGCATAATTTTAAGCATTTTTCACCTTAATTAAAGACGTTTTCACTTTAAAAAGATTTGTTTATCAAATAATCATCTTAACATGCCAGAGATTGAAGGCATTAATTGGTTTTGGAGTTGTGAATTTGAGTGCATTTTTCATTTTAATGTCAAATTCATGACTAATCAACTCACTGCTACAAGATTCCTTAAACAGAAAAAAGCAAATTGGTCTAATGATTTTCCAATGCATTTCCCCAAAGAATAACCAGGTATGTTATATACTTTTCACCAAATATGTTTTTCGTTTTAAATAAGTATATATGAGCTACAGTTTTATCAAGTATTTTGTTTATTTTCTTTAACTGAATAGAATTATTTAGATGTAATATTTTTTAACTAACAACTAAATTATAAATGTTGAATTATTTGAACTCAAATTGTTTGTTTAGGCATTACCATCTGCCTGTATTGTTTTGCATGTGAAAAATACACTATTTATAAACATTTATACATTTAAAATGGTGAATGCATCATGGAGCTTACAAATTTGACAATTAGAGATGAAATCTATTAATGGAAATAATCATCATCAACTATGTATAACACATGTGTCAACATAATCACATGTTAAAGTTACAAAAGCAGAAAACCCATGTAATGTTTACAGCCATAAAGAAACATGGAAAATAAGATTGCCATGTAAAACTCAACAAAAGATATAACAGTCTCCAATGTGTACAGTCATGGAAAATCCATATACACTAAAAGAAATGCAGAGAGAAGAAGATTGCCATATAAAACTAATATATAATAATATTGTATATTGAAATGCATTTGTGTCTGTGTATAAATTATATTAATAAAATTACATTTTTTAGGAAACAAAATTGTGTCTTTATCTATAAACCATATTTTGATTTTTATATGTAAGTCTATATTTCATACATTTGTAAGGTTAACTCATCTTTATACATAACCCTGTGTTTTCCTGTTTCCAAAAATGTAGCTTGTTTTTATTGTGTATTATGCATGTAACAAAATATTTGTTGTTTTTTCTGTATTTGATTATTATCAAAATGAATAAAGCAACTTTGTCAAAAATATTTTGTCACTATTAGTTGTCCAATAGAATCACTTCATTTCCACATGGCAAATAGTCATAGATGTTATGAGAACTTGAGGGTGTCCCAATGTAATGGGGTTTCCCCATCCTTAACTACTAGGAACACTTTGACCCCTGTCAGCTTGTGGATATTGATGGGGTGTTGTAGTGACATCATGGAAATTGTATAGTTATTGATTCATGTACTCTTACTAGTTTTTGTGTTATTTACAGAGCACCAATTTAGTTTACATGTTTACTTTGTTTACACATATCTTTCTATTATTTGTTAACATACATGGCATTGTTAGCTGACACTGCTATTTCATTGTAAGAAATTCCCTACATTTCTAATGATTAATATCTGCAATCATTGTAATTAATTCATTTTCACCAAATTTTCCTATCTGTAACAAATTCCATGCAATTATTTATTTTTTTGCTATTACTCAAAATACAAAATGAGAAAATATTTGCCATACTTAAACATTACATGTGCATGAAATATAGACTTACATGATAAAGGCAATTTTGTTTTCAATAAAATTATACATGTGATGCTATTAGTAGGATTTATACATATACATGGTTTCATTAATACACTATTATGATATATTTCTTGTGAGAGATTCCAAAAAATCTCTCAGCAAAAAAAGCATTTTCCACATTTGTTAACAATTGATTCACAGATGCTAATTGATGAGTCATAACCCATGGTTAATTCATATATATATATATATTATTCAATTCTTAACAAATGTGATGAAAGCTTTTTGTTGAAATTGCTTTGCAATTATTAAATGTGTTATCAATTTTACAACTACCTGTACTTTTATTTCTGTTTTGTGCTGCAGCATGTATTCCAATCAATTAGATATCTCTTTAGCTTAACAGCTAAAATAGCAATGTTAGTTGCTTTCTTAGTTGTATTATGAAACAAGTCTCACAAATATTGAATGTAATATAAATTTCACAATTGCTCACTTTAGTATTTTGAAAAAACAATTTTTAATTTCTTTTCTAAGTATGAGTGACCTTTACTTTCCACACCAAGTAATCTTATGAAATTTATAAAAAAGAGATTAAGAAATATTATATATTTTTACACTAGATTTTGATTATTTTTTTCAAGAAAAATGAAGCCCAAAATATCATAGCCTGCACATTAAACTTTTGGGTTGAATGCACTTGCATAATATTTGCATGTGGAAAAAAATGTAAAACACTAATATTGTATTTAAAGCAAACAGACAATAACTTGTAAGCACAAAGAAACAAACAAACTTTTAACTTTACTAACCTGTGCAAATAAATGCTAAAATTGTTAATAATGAAAACTATTATCATAAAGTTTAGCAATAAATGTTTTCCTTTTAAAAAATTTCCTAGAAATTAAAAACCATGAAATCTTTTATAATATAATATGCTTCTTCTTTAAGAAGAGGAAACCTTTTTTCACTGTTAGGTCCATCTGCTCTCAACTGCACCATTTCCTCCATCCATACATTGATATTGGAAATAAATGAAAATATAACAATCCCTCTTAACACATTTATAACTAATGATAAGCCCCCTGCAATCAAAATATCAATTCATTTTACTATTAAAACAATATTGAAATAGTGATTTATAAATCTATCTAAAAAATTACTGTTTTTTGAATTTCAACAAATATTCATATTATTTCATTAAATTGTGAACAAAGCATAGATCAAAGAAGAAATCTAACCATGTGAATAGATTCAGAAGTTTTGAAAATAGGTATAATGAGCAATTTTCAACAAAAATTCATTTTTGGAATTGATTCACAAAAATCTGATCTCTTAAATCTAGGGCACATTGAAAATATCACTAAGGCATTAGAGAAAATTTCACAATGTAATCTCTAGATCAACTTAAAAAATAAGAGATAAAAATTTTAAGTAAATGTACACATGCAGATTCTAAATATGAAAGCATTTTTTCATTTTAAAAAGTCCCTAAAGAGTGGTTTTAATATCAATATTGCAAGGTTAGGGTTTTTTCACCAAATCTGAGAAAAATTGCATATAATTCTTCAATTTACATTAAAGGGACAGCTTTAATATATTTAATACCATAAATCAACTCAGAAGCATCAAATTTAGGTAGAATGAGCAATTTTAAACAAAAATTCACTTATGGAATTGATTCCTAAACATGAGATCCCATAAATCTAGTGCACATTGAAATGGACACTAAGGAATTCCAGAAAATTTTAAATGCACAATCTAGTTCTACTTAAAAGACAAGAGATTGAAATTTTCAAGTAATTTCAGATATGTAGAGTCTGAACATTACGTTGGTTTTGCATTTTGAGCTGTAGTTAAAGAGCAGTTTTAAAAGAAATCTTGCAAATTTGAATTTTCACATTTAATTCATTGAATGACAGTGAAAATGCTTATAAATCTAGAAATTTCATACCAGAAACACATTTGCCAGTCTTTAATCAATGTAGAAACATCAATTTATACTGAGAAGTAGTAGTCAATGCTCTGAAAAATTTTTATTATCAAGAACCCAGAAATCCCATTATATTCAATAACCATGGCAAAATCTCAAAGAAATTAACAGAATGGATCACAGATATCAATAAAATGGAGTAAAATGTAAATGAATTTTCAAGGTTTATCCATAATATCCATTTTCTGCATCCACAATATACATTTAAAAAACACCAATTTTTTGCAAGTGTTTAGGGGTGTCCTAATATGAAGTGAAATATTACTAAACAAAGACTAATGAAATTAAAAACAAAATGCAGTTTTATAGATAGTTTTTTTTCAAAAAAAATCACTATAATTTTCAAAAAATTACTAATGCATCCTATAATATTCATATCTAAAAGAGAAAATTTCCCATTATTGAAGATTGACAGGGAATTTTGGGAAAATTGTTTTTGAATGTTATTTCTTGTATTACTGCAAATATCTCAAATGTAAACATTTCCAATTTCTGAATTTCTAATTTTGAGAAAAACGTTTTTTTTTAATTAAAATTTTTAAAACTTTTCGTATTGGGACAGGACCAAACAATTTAGAATCTCCTTTCAAAACTGCGCATTTTACTGTAAAAATCTTATTCATATCTTCATCATATCAAAAGTTATTACAACAAAAATCTTTTCTGAAAAAATTGCCCAGCTATAGTCAGCCTAGTTTAGCCAATATTGATTTTAAAGCTAAACATTCTGAGAAACAAATTTTTTTAGTAAAATTAGCTACTTAAAAATTCAAATGGGAGCTGTGATATCTTTAAAATTTTTGTTGCTATAGCCTGCTAAAGTTATGGCAACTACACAATACAATGGAGAAATATCAACAAGACTGTGAGCAAGAGTCATAAACATAATAAACTGAAAATTGTGTAAAGTTGGCAAAAGATATAACAGTAAACAAATGTGTACATCCCCTGAAAATCCATATAAACCAAAAAGAAATGCAGAGAAAGACTGTTGTGTAAAACTAATATCATAATAGTGTATTAATGAAAGCATGTATATGCATAAATCCTAATAATAGCATAGCATGTTAAAACAATTCAGAAAACCAAATTGCCTTTGTCATGTATGTCTATATTTCATACGCCTATAATGTTTAAGTATGGTGAATATTTTCCTGTTTTATATTAGTGAAAAACGAAATTTATGCATTGAATTTGTTATGGATAGGAAACATTGGCAAAAACAAATTAATTAAAATGATTGCAGATATTATCATTAGAAATATGTGGAATTTTTTACAATGAAAAATAGCAATGTAATTGAAAAAATAAAACACGAAATTGACTTTATCATGTAAATCTATATTTCATACACCTGTAAAGTTTAAGTATGGGGAATATTTTTTCCATTTTGTATATTGGATATTAGCAAAAAACGAATTAAATGTAAGAACCCTTTGCATGTAATGATAGTCCCTGAAAAAACGAATTAAATTTTGTATAATAGCGTCACATGTATAATTTTTCAGAAAGTGAAATTGCCTTTATCATGTAAGTCTATATTTCATACACCTGTAATATTTAAGTATGGCAAATATTTTTCTGTTTTGTTTGTTGGATAATAGCAAAAAAAGAAATAATTGCATGTAATTTTTTACAGATAAGAAGATTATTCATTAGTCAACAATGTATAACCACAAACCACAAAGTAAACTAAGAGCTAACAATGTCATGTATGTTAAAAAATAATAGAAAGATATGTGTAAACAAAGTAAACATGTAAACTAAATTGGCCCTCTGTAAAAAAGACAAAAACTAGTAAGAGTACATGAATCAATAACTATACAATTTCCATGACGTCACTACAACACNAAAAAAGTGGCACAAAACGGAACCCACCTCTCGACCAATCAGAAAAAAGTGGCACAAAACGGAACTCTTCTTATACTACTTCTGTAAATAAGACAAAAACTAGTAAGAGTACATGAATCAATAACTATACAATTTCCATGACGTCACTACAACACCCCCTGTCAATATCCACGAGGTGGTAGGGGTCAAAGTCTCCCCCTCGACCAATCAGAAAAAAGTGTAATGAAATATGACCCACCGCTCAACCAAACAGAAAAAAGTGGCACAGACTTCTCGGGGATATAACTACTTTTCCCTACGGTTTTATCTGACTCACTGTGCTTCAATCGGACGTTGGAGCTAGACTGTTGAATCTATGATACAATTATACAAATTAAGTTGACTTTTGCAAAAATCCTCAATTGCAGCAATATCACTTTTGTATAATTCAAGATCATTTAGATCGTGAATGGCTTTTAAAATTTTATTATCATCTGAGTATTTATCCAAAATATTTGGCCTTCATAGAATTGTGCTATATGTAAAAAGAGGGCCACTCATAGACTCACCCTGTGGTATCCCTACCAAGATATTGGCATATTCTGATCGGATTTTGCCGTTTTCACACGTTATTTAAACCAATGCATATAACTACAGAGCCACTTTGTAATCCATTTGTGATTTTCAACTGCAACTTCACTAATATTATTTAAAAGAACATTTTGAAAAATAGTATTGAAGGTTGAAGAAAAATCGATAAACAAAATCTAATAATGCATTTACCGCTATCAAGGTTTTTGGTGATTCAAGCAAAGTAACGCATCAACAGTCGACATCTCCTTTCTGTAGGCAAGCTGTTCAAATCATCAATGTCACCAATCCTCTCAATTAGATACTTCAGCGCAGTTCTATCAAGACATTTCGCTGAAATAGGAGTTACTACAACTGGTCTAAGAAATTGCATGTTTTCAATGGATGAATCAATCTTTTTAGGAATTACAGAAACCACACCAGTCTTCCATGAAGTACGATAAAATTGTTTGGCAAAACTAAAAGAAAACAAATTTGCCGAAAGGTTTGGACAATTGATTTGCACAATCATGAAGTATTCAAGCAGGAAGATTTCTTTGGATTAACACTTTTAAAAATTATTTTGACATCCGACAGAACAACCAATAGGAAAATTATCTGTTTCAAGTAAATGACCACGGTCAGTGTCTAAGGCATCCTTTCCAACATACTCACTAAGGAGGGGAAACCAGCTAGGTACTATTTCTGAAAAAGATGCTAGGACAACAAAAGACACCTTACAAGGCTCACACCATATCAAATATAAGAAAAAATGGGGTTAAAACAAAATACCACCCATTGACCCCCCAATCGCCCAAATCTGTGCCCCGAATGGTCAATTTTGGTATCTCACTAAAATCCTATCTACTTCAATAAATTTCAATGTATCAGTCTCTAAATTGGCATAGTAATAGGAGAGGTTTTTGTGCAACATAAAATGCTCTCAATTACTCTCTATCTAACATAGATTTTTTACGAGGTGGGGTCAAAGAGGCCTAGCGGAAAAATCAATATTTGGGGTCATTTACCTACATAACTAGGAAAAGTATCAAAGATATCAAAACAATGAGAGAATTTCCTAAAAGGACTAGTAATAAGCTACAACCACACCAAATTTCAAGTATCTAGCTCAAAAATTGAGGGAGTAGATAGAAAGTATGTGCTGAAAAATGTCATTTTGAGAAAAACGTAATTTTCCGAGAAAGTTTGGAAAAATATATTTAAAACAAAAATGTACTCACAAACTGATATAAAAGAATACTAAAACATCCCAGCACCATATCCCATAGATCCTCCATGCTTTCTGGCTTCCTCAACATCTCTGTTGTAAAATTGAATTCAGCGATGGCTGAGAGAAGGGAAAATTCCACCTTTCTCAGCGAGTGAAATGGAGTCTTGCTCCAGCGCGACCATAGATACATGACAACTCTCTTTCAGCCAATCAAAATGCCTGAAAAATGTTGTCTTGTGGGTCACAGTCATTCAATGAAAAAAACGCAATCTCCTGAAAAATCTGAACACAACGTTATATAATAAGCTGGGGCCCTATACAGGCTAGACTAGTGAACAGCCTTCAAAAAAATGACTAATTTCAGCATAAAAACATTTTTTGTGTTGGAAATTTAGCGTGGTAATAGCCTTCGTAAAACGTCTTTTGCAACATAAAAGGGTTTATTTCACCCTAATTGCTGTGGTGGGGTAATGTGTAATACCGACCCCCAAAGGTGGTTTTCCCCATCTTAAGCGAGTAAAAAACCTATTAAGGGTATTTGTTTGTTTCTTGCTTATTACAAAACCTTTGTAATGTTTCTTCATTTTGCTGTCAATTTGATCAAAAATATCATGAATAGACATTTGAATTGTCTCATTTTTATATTTATATATTTTTCTGAACCACATTTATTTTATGGTTATCCCGATTTTTGATTGCACAAGATTTCTTCTTAAGACAATTTTTTAATTTGGGGATTTCTACAAACCTTTTTCTGTCCGTATTCTTAATTTTCCTCTTAGGAACAATAGTATCAATTACAAACTAAATGTATGATTCTGTACACACAACCTTGTTATCCAGTAGTATGTCACTTTGAATAAGTTCCCAGTCTGTACTGGAAAAAGCTTCATTAAGATCAATAATATTCTCAGAAATTGCTACCTGCTGTGTGCAATAACTTGCTCTAGTTTTATTTTTACATGTTTTTTAGGTAGCAGAAATAAACGTTTATTATCAGAATTACCAATAGGTGTACAAACACGTATTTCATATAAATTGTCATCGCTAACGTAAGCACTATCCAGCTGAGAGTTGTTCGGAATATATGTAGGCTCTTTAACTAAATTGAAAAGATTAAAATTATTAACACAAGACAAATTATCAAGAAATTTTTTTCAACTTTTGATTGAATTAGCTGTAAAATTTTTATAAGCTCCTTTTTCATAAAAACCCTTTTGCTCGTAGGTCGTATATAGATATTAACAAAGACCATCACATTATATTGATAAGGCAAAAACCTTGGTCTGCTTTCTAATTCTGGTAATTCAAAATTAGGGGTGCAAATTTGAGCTATTAATTTAGGCCGATTCGGACACCATTGCTTATTAACATACGTAATTAAGCCACTTCCTTCTTCATCAAATCTTAAAATTTTTCGATCATGGCGAAAAACATGAAAATTGCACAAATCTGTATAAACATGAATTTTACATTTACCAGTTTAGTCACTTGTATTTGCAAAAATTGAAACCGAAGGGAACTTAGATAATAAACCATTAACATTATTTGCTATAATAAATGTAAATGACAGCTCGTGAGCAAAGGTTTCGGTAACAAAAAACCAACTATCTATAATATTCTCATTAACAGTCGTATCAACTAAAGTAGCGGATTCATAATTATTAGCATGTTTAAATTTCCGTAATAAAGTGATTTTATAATGCCCTTCATCAAGTCATTGAAGACGCACCTTGACTCCATTGTTGTACAACTCAAGATTTTTTATCTTAAAAAAGATTTATTTACCCTATTTTGAATCAAGACCCATCTTTTTTCATAATAATTTTCTCTTCGTATGAGAGTGCACGCGATATACTATCAATTGATTTTCCTAAATCACCCAGTTGTATTAATTTTTAAGATGATACAATATCACTAAAGATTGCTTCTTTTCTTCCCTTTTGACAAAATTATTAAAAAAACGCAGAATATTATCTTTAACTGTTTCCAATTATTTTAAAACTTTTCAGAAAAATTAGTACAGTCTTTTTTCCAATCCATAGTTGAAATGAATGATATACTGTTATCAATATTCACTTTGCATGTTTTACAAAGAAAATCTGTATGTTGAAATTGTTGATTAGAAAACATGTTAACAAAGCCCAAAGATAAATTGCAAACACGACTGTTGCGAACCAAAACTGAATCAATTAATTTCATAATTCCTAGAATCAAGCAATGTTTGAAAACTAGATAATATATAAGAACAATTTTATGTATTTGATTGGAATTTTAATTATAAAAGAATCAAGCAATGTTTGAAAACTAGATAATATATAAGAACAATTTTATGTATTTGATTGGAATTTTAATTATAAATAAAAATGACGATTGATACATATTAGGTATAAGCCAAGGTTGCCTAAAGCATGTTTAGCAGAAATTCCTCTAAATATAATTGAGACATGCATTTATGAAAAACAATAAAATTAATAGAATAATATACTGCACGTGAATCAAAAGCAATCAGAAAATTTGATATTACAAAATTAGACATCATTTTTTTATAAAACATAAATTTCATATTATCAAACTATTGGTAGACGAGAGTTTTAGATGTCAAAATTGATGGTATCAGATTTTTGCCATCTAATTATCCTTTGGTATTTCTGTGTTCTGGGGTAGCTTTTCAGTTGCAAACCATAAGCAACTAAAAAGTTATATGCCTTAGGAAAATGGACCCTAATAGATATGTATTGATTCCATCCAATCCACACTTCTCTTATCGATTGTTATACGCTAATTTTAATGTTTCTCTCGTAAACGCTTGAATTCTGCAGAACATATGTGATGATGCACATGTAATAGAAATAAGCTGTTGAAGAACTAAGATACGTTCTCCATTAATAGATTTCACCATCACAACCACTTGGATAAGAATGCAGGAATCAGGTGTGCATGTTCTCGATGTTTTCAAAAAGCAATAGATTTATATTATATTTTACAATGCGAAAAAAATTGTAGATCACTTGAATTTCGGGACTTATTTATGATTTATACATGTCTGTATTTATTATTTGCCCTCATATGGGGTAAAAGTGCAAATATATATTTGATTACCCTATGAGTAAATTGCATGCAATGTGTTCCGAAATTTGAGCTCTCTTTTCTTTACTTATCGTAAATATTCACATCGATAATAAAATTAACCCGATAAAAACGTTAAATTCTGAATATACAAAAACATTAAATTAAAAATTGAATATTGCAAAATTTTTTACAAATTCTGAAGACACAGTTGGATAACAACACAAAAAATAAGGGTGCTGTAGTGTTGACACAATTTGGAATCATGATTCTTTTTGGCAAGTATTATCTTTATCAAATGCTAAAATGATGGTCACACAAGAGATTCGTCCATTTCAATTGTTTTCTTTTCGGATAAAGTTCTCAAATGGTCCAATTTCTTCAAAGAAGTAATGGGAGCTACAACTGAGGCACGTTTAACAGGCGGAGGATCGTCAACGGATGAGGATTTGGAACGTCGATAGCTACGCCATTTGTTTAACCTTTCCTGGTCCCGGTTTTTAGCCAGCTGAAGTACAACTGGTGTCCTAAATGAAATATATTGTATTTTATACCTTAACTTTTAAATTCATATTCAATTACATAGGAAAATTTCAACTTTAAATTACAATATTCAAGAAAACACCGAATCGAAAAGCATCTTACTAAAAGGCGTAGTTCCCAATTTTCTTATTTTAACAATTATTCATTGTATTGTAGCTTGTATTAAGTCAACTTGTAATTAAAAATATATAATATATAATAAGCGTTTCTATTATTATTATAATTATTTCATTTCTTCTCACAGCTTCAAGCTGGTATCCCTCACAGCTCGGGGAACTCACCAGTTCTCAGGGAGTCTGAGAGCTTTCCTCGGGATTGTAGTTGTTCCTAACAGTGCTGCCTTCTCTACTACTGCCTCTCCACACTTCAGTAATCCCAACTCCTCCAAGTATGGTTTATGCTTCTTGCTCACAGCTCCCATGCTCCTACTTCAACCGGGACTGCTTCAACCTTCTTTAACTTCGACAACCTCTCTATTACTCTGCCAACTCCCGTTATTGTTTATCTTCTCTTTCTCCTTGCTTTCTACATTCCGGGCTTTTAGTACAGCTATGTCTATCACTGTTCTATTCTTACTTCTTTATTTACCACTACTTTGTCTAGCCTCCGTTCTTCTATCACCTTAGTAGTCTGTATATTGAAGTACCACAGCATCTTAACATTCTCATTCTTTATGACTCCCTGTGGCTTATGGTCGTAACACATATCTCATGCTTCTAGGATATGCTGCCCACTCAATCTCCGATGTACAATTGCTCGCACCTTGTCATGCCTGAAGCTATACTCATTCTGTACCAAATTCTCACACAGCTATCAAATGATCTACAGTCTCCAACTCTTTCTTACATTGCCTGCATTTGTCAATTACCTCAGTTCTTCTGTTTATGTGCTTCTTCACCCAGTTTGTCCTTATTCCTATCAATGCTCCTTTTCACTCTTTAGTTCTACCTACCTTAGTCAACTGTTGCTCTCCAGTATTCTCCATACATCGGCTTCTGCTAATCCCTTGTTTGTCTTTTTGCTTTTATCGTACTCTGGTAGTCTACTTTCCCTCATCCTCTGTTCATATCTTCCTTAACTTCATACAGACAACCTGTAATGATCACTTAAGATGCTTTTCTAGATATTCCTTCTGATTCTATAGCTTCTTCCACACTTAGCAGTCCTTTCCCTCATTTGTGCCTCAGCATATACAGACTATCTAGTTGAATGCTCTCTCTGCTGCTAGTACCTTCCTGGCCTCTCTGTCTAGCTCCCTCAGTGCATTATTGTTCTACCTATCTATTCCTGCTGAGTCTACACACTGGTATAGCCCAAGTATTTATTCCCTTCAATGATAATGTCTGTCGTATCTTTCTTACCCTTTATCTCTTGCAATTCTCCACCACTGTCTGGTCTTTTAACAACTGATATTTACGTCCTCTACACTTTGTCCTGAGTCATTTCTGCTCTTTTGGAATTAACCTGTTATTTTCTAAGTAACATACCAGCCTACTTCAAATCACGGGAATTAACAATTTCCAAGTTGTTAGCAGACGTGTTATTATTAATATTATTAATATAATATTATTATTAATGTAATAATAATAATAATAATAATAATAATAATAATAATAATAATAATAATATTAATAATATTAATAATAATAAAATACAAGAGGAGAGTAAGGAAAGTACTACAGAAGTCAGGATTAAATGGGCAGAATTGTATAAAGGCAATTAATACATGGGCAATACCAGTGTTGAGATATTCGGCAAGAATAGTTAGGTGGAACAAGAATGAACTTAGGGAGCTAGACAGGGAGACAAGGAAGATACTAGCATTCAACTTAAATGGAGATGTAGATAGGCTGCACATGGCAAGGCATAAGCGAGGGAAAGCACTACTATGTGTAGAGGAAACTGTAGAAGCAGAAGCACTAGGGCTAAAGGAATATGTAGAAAAGCAACCTAAGGGGTCACTACTGGAGGTCACTAAGGAGCTAAGGAAGATAAGAACTGAGAGTGAAGGAAAGAAGGTATACCAGAGTAGGATGGAATCAGAGAGACAAACAAGGTATAGGCAGAAGGCAATGCATGGAGAATACTGGAGGAACACAGAAAGTGTGACAGAGAAGAGAGCAACAAATGATTAAAGAGAGCAGGACTTAAAAGAGAAACAGAAGAATTGATAATGGCAGCACAGGAGCAAGCAATAAGAACAAACTGTGTGAAGAAGCATTTAGACAGAAAAGTAGAAGTAAGTGATAAGTGTAGGCTATGTAAGAAAGAGGCGGAGACAGTAGATCATCTGATAGCAGGGTGTGAGAAGTTGGCACAGAATGAGTATAAGTTCAGTCATGACAAGGTGGGAAGAATGGTACACTGGAGTTTGAGCAGGCAGCATGGATTAGAAGCAGGAGACAAGTGTTATGA
>CABFPE010000090.1:523006-534305 GCA_900660155.1 Hofstenia miamia
CGTTATAAGCTCGGCTCGTTGACAAGTCTGCTTAAAAGTAAATCCTCGATCACATAAGTTATTTTGTAGCTGTATTTCATATCCTAGTTTTCATCGAGCAGCCTCTAATATTTTAAAATTATTTAGATAATGAGACTAGAGTAGAAAAAAATTACAAAAAATTTAGAAAAAAATTAAAATTTGCACTTTTACATCAACAAAATACAATCGGAAACACGAACATGCTAAACACATTTACTGATTTTTTACACTGAGCTCACCACATAAATAGACACACACAGACAATTTTATTATTATTTTTATATATTTCATATTTAGTTTGTAGATTAATTGTAACTTTTTAACAAATATATTGCTTTGACTCTTATTGTCATGGAAAATTCAGCCCCGATCAATCTACAAGTTCACATAAAACTAATTTTCTATAAAATACGTCATATGAATATAGTGGAAAACACAATTAGATACACTACCTATTTCACTATTTCCCGACATCATACATCTCATAATATTTCCTGCAAGGAATAAAAACATTTCCCACCTCTTTGAAATGAATCAATCGCGGAATTTATTTAACAAATTCAGACAATAATTCCTTAAAATATTTATTTTAATAACTCTTTGAGAGCATAAAATGACTAAGTATAACACTGATTGAAACATCAGCCATACCTGTAAGACATTGGTATTGGAGTGTAATCGCCAGGGCCTCGCAGAGACGAGGCTTTCTCTCGTGATAATGTGACTGCATGAACGTGCTTTCTTGCAGGTGGTTGTGAAGGTGTAGTAAGATCGCCAGTGGATATGCGTTTGGAGTTTGAAGATCTTTTGTTAACTAAAACACCCGAATAGTTGAATGCAATCTTCAATAGTGATAATAAACTGCATAAAATATTTATAAACTGTGCTCCATCTCCATTAATCCCCTCATTTAATTAAATCTATTAGACTCTAAATGATTATTTCTATACATATTACTATATATATACTGTATATATATATATATATATATATATATATATATATATATATATATATATGTAACTATATATCACTATATACATATTTTTTTAAGTAACATTTTATTGCGACATGTTTCGACAAAATTTTTTGTCATTTTCAAGCATTTGGAGAAATGTTCCCGAACTTTTTCTTTTAGTAATTCAGATCTTCAAAATATATTTAGATTTGATTGATGTCTTTGTTTATTAAAACATGTTTTCTTAGTTGATTTAATGCATATTTCTTCTGCGATTTTAGTTTCACGATGACTCATTAGCATGTTAAAATTTTTCAGTTTAGTTTCACATCCAAGTATATATATATGTCAAATTGTAGATGCCCTCCTATTCAAATTTCTAAATGTCTTTTAGTCTCGCCAATGTATGAACTTGTACATTCATCACAGTCGTATGAATAAACGTTACCAGAAGTCAATGAAATGGGCATATGATCTTTATTAGCTAACATTTGCATGGTCGTTTTTGTGTAAAATACTGAAAAAATTTTTAAAGTTGGTAATTCTTTGTTGTATGATCGTATCGTTTTCTTGTGATGTTATAAATGGTAACGTCCAGTATACGTTTGTTTTGTCTTGGTTATGAGTAGAAAAATGAATATTGTGTATTGCATGAAAATTTCCTCTCAATAATCTTACGAATTAATTTTTTGTGGATATCCATTGTTTTTGAAATCTTTTGTGATTTTATGCAAACTTTCTGTTAAGTTTTTGTAATTTGAGCAAGATTCAAATATTCGATTTACTAGGCACGAAATGGTGGTAATTTTATTACGCTCATCGCAATTCGAACAGAATAGTATGCATAAGCCAGTACAAGTCGGTTTTTGAGGCCACTTGGTCGAAATATCATTCATGTGGTTAGTTACTGTAAAATCAAGAAAATTTATCACGTTTTCTTTTCATGTTTATTGTGAATTTAATTTCAGCCATACACTCATTCAAATATTTCAGGAAATTTATAGATGCTTCTTTAGAGCAAAATCCTGCAAATATATCAACATATCTACAGTATATTAGATTCTTTNCAAGAAAATTTATCACGTTTTCTTTTCATGTTTATTGTGAATTTAATTTCAGCCATACACTCATTCAAATATTTCAGGAAATTGATAGATGCTTCTTTAGAGCAAAATCCTGCAAATATATCAACATATCTACAGTATATTAGAGGATTAGATTCTTTAAAATTTTCAAATTTGCTCTCAATTAGATCCATTGAAAAGTTGGCTACAGTTGAGCTAAGCGGTGACCCCATTGGCATTCCATCTACTTGTTAATAGATATCTCCATTAAATGACAAATATATAGATTTACAAGCTAGTTGTAGTAGCTTCTTTAGTATACAATGTGACATGTTTATTTGATCTTCTGGAATGATGTTCATAATAAGATCTATTGATTTTCCAATTTGAATGTGCGTAAATAATGACGTGACGTCATAGTTTAATAGATGAATGTCTTTATTAAATAAAATTAAGTTCTTTTATAAAATCAGTTGTATTTTTTATTATATACTTGGTTGGTAGGAAAGGTTTCAATAATTTATCTAAAGACGTATGCAGATGATATGCTTGGTTGTTTATTATGTTAATAATAGGTCTACATGTAAATGGTAGTTTTTCTAAATTTTTATGGATTTTGGCTATACCATACATTCTTGCAGTTGTGCAACCAATTCTTTTCATATCTTTATGCATGCTCTCAGATATACTACCATCATTTTTCAAGCGTAAGAGTTGGTTATTGAAATTTTCATCTTCTCGAATGAAGACATTTTTTATATATTTTTGATCTTTAACTTGTTTATGAAACTTAGTTTCATCTGTCAAAATTTAGTTCATTCCATTTAGGTTGTCTGTACGATCTTGTACTATAATGGCACTTCCTTTATCTGCTTGGGAAAGGTCAATAGATTGATCTGTATTAGTTTCTTTAGAGCATTTAATAATTTTACAACTTTATCGGGTACATGGATTTTATTCTTACTTAATGTTTCAACTAATGTTCTAATTCTTAATTGCCATTTTGATTTATCTTCTTCAGTGAATTTATTGATGCTATTTAGTTGTTTAAAAAATACTTCAGCCTCAATTTTAATTTTCAATTTATTTAGCTTTGTGGGCCATGATATTTTCATTTCATTCTTGATGATAGATTAAAACAGTATCTTTTACACAAAATTTTTCTTCATTATTATTTTAGTTTTTCAAGTTTTTAAGTTTTAACATGTTTATTAGCAATTTATGTTAAACATTTTTCGACTTGTGTATTAAAAATATTTAGAAGTAATGTTGGATTGGAAAATGCAGATAATTGATTATTAAAAGCTCTTTAAATTTTCTCACTTCAATCTTGGTATTATAAATTATTTTTGGTAGTGCCTTCAGTTGACTAGGGTTCAAATATTTTTTGAAATTGGAATTGACAAATGTAAAAACTAAGCTGAAAAATTTTAACATACAAATAAGACATCGTGAAGCTAAAATCGCAGAAGCAATATCCATTAAATCAACGAAGAAAACATTAAATAAACAAATCATCAATCAAATTTATATATATTTTGAAGATCAAGTCAATAACATCACCTACTCATCATCCGATACATACCTTGGTGTCCTTTTCAGTGATACAGGACGAACGATTTCCGATGCGTCGAAGCACATCGAATATACGAAGAAAAATGTAATCGAATATGCTGCTTTCACAAATGAGAATCCGGATATACCGTTTACTATGAAGAAAATGGTAGCCAAGTAGGTCATATTGTTGTCTTGGTCATTGGGTGCATGCCACAAGAAGGCGGAAAGAGTATATATGAACATAGTAAAACTAATGTTATCTGTCAGATCATCTGCTCTGATTTTCTCCTGCCTTGTGGAAGCGGGTTTCCCCTCATGCCTTACCGTATTGCCACAAGACAAGTGGTGGATGGACCAGCTTCAACGCCCAAACGCCCATGCACCACTCCTATTCTCACTAGAGTTATGTCGAACCGTCCGGTCTCAAGCATCTGCGATTCTTGACAATGTAGTCTTAGGAGAAGTTCCAATGTCAGACAACTTTAAGGAACGCATATCAAACTCAGATAACTAAAAAATTATTACATACGCTCAATTCAACCCGCCTGTGAAACAGCCCAGTTTCTACAACGACAATTTGGTTCAAGAGGATGCTATAATCAGCACCAGAAGAATGCGTCTCTCGTCGCATCGATTACGAGTTGAAACAGGTCGATGGTCGAGATTGAAGAGGCACGAAAGAGTGTGCACCTGTGACAACTCGTCTGTGCAGGACGAATTCCACGCCATTTTTCGATGCCCAAAGACCCAACTAGTTACCCAACAGTTGAGTAATTCCACCTCTAACCTCGGATCCCTTTTCTATAATTTTCCCTCCCGTGTCACTACAACAGCTACTCACAATGTGCTAAAAGCCCTTGATGCATAATGTCTAATTAGTACAACACATTATAGACCGTTAGATCTTACCTTTGTAAATTACATATTTATTTACATAATTTTTGTTCTGCAGATGCGTGCGTTGTATTTTTTAATGGTCCATAAACATCTATCTATCTATTACAAAAAGAAAAAGTTCGGGAACATTTCTCCAAATGCTTGAAAATGACAACAATGTTTGTCGAAAGATATCGAGTACTGGCCAAAAGTTTGGGAACAGTAACCTGTCTAAAACGTGTTTTATGCTATTTCCTGGAAACTTTGTAAAATTCCTGGAATTCCCAATTTTTTTCTTAGAATTTACAGCAGATTCATTTAGCCAATCAAATTAACACAACTTTAGATTTACACACAATACATTTTCACTATCATTATAATTTGAAATATGGTCCGTGGTAGTGAAATTTCACCAACAAAGCGTGCTCAAATTCATATCTTGTACGAGGAAGGGTACAATTATCGCGCTATAGCTGTTAGAATGGGCGTGTCAGTATCTTCGGTATCCAGAAGTGTTACTCATTATCAGCAACTGCAAAATTTTTTCTCTCGCAAGCAGTCTAGAAGACCAAAAGTGACAACCCCTCAGGCTGATGGTCTCATTCACCGTTGCGTCGTCACAAAAACCTTTCTTTTCATTTTCAAAAGAAAACAAAAATCGGGGCCCGGTAGTGCAAAATAAAATTTTTACTGAAAAATTAAATTTTTCCCTTTTTAGATCACCCCGCCCACACTTTGGACGCCCAAAAAAAAAAATTTTAAACACACTTTACACGAAAAAAAGTGCCCCCCCCGCATTTTGTGTGATGTTTTGGGGGCGCTATAAGCGCGAAGGGGCGTGCTGGTCTGTTTTTTTTTCCTCAAAAAAAGACAGTCAGCCCCAAACCCCCCCAAAAAAAAATTAAAGAAAAATTCCCCATTTTTATGCATTTTCGGGGAACATGAAAACTAAAACTAAAATTGGGGGAAACACAAAAAAAACTGTCTGGGGAAACCCCAATGCACATCACTAAAAGATCAAAAGTAAAAAATTAAAGGGGTGGGGTACACAAAAATTACTTTTTTTTATTGCAGAAAGCTGGTCAAGTCAATGTCAAATCGCATTGCTGCTTTTTTGGCGAATAATGGCGGACATTAAAAATATTAGTGAGTTTTTCTGAATTAACTATTTTCTTTCTACACAGTGTTATCATATTGTTTCTACATTGCGTTATTATATTGTGTCTACATTGCGTTTTTTTAGTGTAAAATACAAAAATTTCTAAATTTGGAAAGTTTTCCCAAACTTTTGGCCAGTATATATATATATAATTCTACTAGGATTAGACCGCCACATTATCGGAACACTAGGTATGGAAATAATTTGAATATTTTTACAAAAATTGGATGCTTATTAAAAAATGATTCTTATTTGCATGTAATTCAGGCATAGGCACATGTTTTAGCACATACCTTCCTCATTGCATGAGCGAGCCTTTCCTTATATCCTAGTTGTTGTTCCCATGGGTATTAGACTACTTCATTATCTGAATACTAAGTATGGAAATAATTTGAATATTTTTACAAAAATTGGATGCTTATTAAAAAATGATTCTTATTTGCATGTAATTCAGGCATAGGCACATGTTTTAGCACATACCTTCCTCATTGCATGAGCGAGCCTTTCCCTATATCCTAGTTGTTGTTCCCATGGGTATTAGACTACTTCATTATCTGAATACTAAGTATGGAAATAATTTGAATATTTTGACAAATCCGTTTGTTACGTAGAAGTAACATTAGTGGAAAAAGGGTTAAATCTTAGTTGCACACTGCTTATAAATATCAAAAACACAAAGATTAGAAACTTATAAATTGCTTAGATTTATTCATATAAAATTTGGGAAGGTACAGGAGACGATATATACTGAATAAATATATAAAAATGAAGATTGTTTAGAGTAGCATTGACCGCTCATAAATCTAAAACCAGAGTACATGCATATTTCATTAATAGCGTTCAGCTATGTGCTCAAAACGGTTGCATTATGAATAATGTTCTTGCTTTTATTGTATAAAAATATTGAAGCGAATTTCCGGAATGTGGAGGCAACTGAATTATTAAGTACTCTGTGACAGGCTAATAGCGAACTCTATGTTCAATTTTAAATAAATATGCATCCATTGTGACTCTTTAAAATAATAATGAGAGCTAACTGTTCAGCTTAACAACAGGTTTACAATGTTTACTCTTTCAGATCGCCATTCTCATCTACGATCAACATTCTGAGCAACGTCAGCGATGAATAAAAACATCAAGATCTTTTATATTTTCAAGTTACTGAGACTTGTTTTAAGACATAACTCTAAGAATGACAAGATACACTGTATGATGTAGACAAACTACTTGTATGCAGTCATGTAGTGATAAACTTAGCATGTAGAAACGATATAAAATTATTCAATATTCTATGTTATAAAATTCTAAAAATCTATCAATTCGTTTTTTGCAGTGGATTGTCTTAAAATTTACCTATTAACGTTTGTTTCAAATTCATGAGTTATTTTAATACTACAAGTTCGTAACTCTAATACATCGAACAGATCTTAAACTCATATATGCAGTTCCTGATCCGAGAGCATAGAATGAACATAAAAACACGAAAATGAATTACGGCACAAAGTTTCTGTACTAGCGATGAAAAGATATAATTCCTTTATTTTTAACGTTCATATCGCAATTCAATAAATGTTAAATAAAAATTTGCATTTCTGATTCCATCACTGTGATAATATTTTTTTTCGAAGATTTTTACCTGATCAATTTCTTAATTAATGCTATATTTAAACTTCAACATCATTTACAAACCGTTATGAACACTAGCAACCATGAAATATACTGATTATATGTAGTCACTATTGACATATTATGACGTAAATTCACCATGAAAAGCATCATTTTGAAAGGCTTTCCCATCGAGCTAGTATAGATTAAATCAGAAAGCATAAATAGCTTCAAAAGCAGTAAATTGTATAGAGCTCAGATTACATGGCGATCGATTTCAATGTAGATCTATTAATCCCCGTTCAGTAATTCTTCCTGTTACCATGCAGGATAATGTCTGTCCAGCTTAAAATTATGAATGCTTAAATGAGGCCAAAACTATGTGTGTACTCCACATGAGGTACACACAGACAAAAGTGCAACACATCATGCTGTGAACTAGGACTGTAACGATTAAGGAAATCTGTAATCGATAAATCAACAAAAAAATTAAGCAATTAATAGGCACTTTAAAAAACTTAAAATCACTTGAACGGAAAAAACAATAGTAAAGAGACCTAGCCTAGTCATATGTCCCTTAGGTCTCAACTGTGTAAGCAGCACAGAGTACGCACATCTAATTAAAATTTAGGACTCCTAGCAGACGAACGTAACCTTACTGAATTGCGTTGTGTTTGCAAGATCAAAACTTTACCGGTTAGCGATTAATCGATTACGGTTATTTTAGAAACGATTAAAACGACATCGATTGACAAAAGCGATTAGTCGTTACAGCCATACAGTCAACAATGGGATACTTGTGTTGCCATTATTAAATATACAGCTATAATTAGGAGATGTAAGAGCAAAATTAAAAGCATGAGTATATTTATCTATGAAGTGTATCTACGTATAGTGACGTCCATCTGTACTACAGAGTGAATATTTCTTCTAAAGAAATTCATAATCAAATATTCCAGACGATAAAGAAGGCATTACAATGATGGAAGCATAAATGAAAAAAACTATAACCAAGTAATATTACTATTCTTTGTAATTTGATGAAAATCAAACCTTTTCTATTTGCATGCAATCTTTCACTACAAGATCGAGTTAGGCGAGCAGGTGGAGGTGTAATGAAAGAATGCGGATGAGTTGATGGTGGGCGTGGAACAGTTGCTAGCACTCCAGGATCCAAAGTTGCTTGACGAGGTAGAAAACGACGATTTGGAGGCTTTGTGATTCCACGGCCTTTAGCATCGCGAACTGGAGAAGGTTCTCTGTAATTACAAACGAATAAACATTCTTTCTAAAAACGAAGTGTTACCTAGAAGTGATATTTCTAAGTTCTGCAGAGGCTCTTCCAGAATGAGGAGGGGATCGCAGCTCCCCATGAATTTGGCCTCCCCATTCATCATCATATGAACTCAGACTTGATCCAATTCTGAGTGAAGTCATGGAGTCTTGTGGAATAAAAAGTATTTTTGTTCTGCTAGATGAATCATCCCCAGAATCTGTCGACACATTGAAACTATTGTTGCTCCGCCTCTTCCATTTGAGGTCTTCCCGACTTGCTAAAAAATAAAATTTTAAATGGGTTTTAGAATACATAGCAATGTAACAATTCAATTCATTTAATAGAAAATATACTTTCTGAGTCAATTGAGACTTTTGAATGTGAATTGCATGGAAACTGGCTTCTACCAATAGGTACAAATTGAGGCACTTCTAGACTATCCATTCTTGTTCCAAGTGTGTTGGCTCTGTTTTTGATAAAATGACTTCTCGTAGGTCGAGGCGACGGAAGTGGTCCACTAGGCTCAGAAGAACAAGAAACTCTAAATATGAGAAAAACACTGACGTGAGCAAGTCTTAGTACACCTATACACTAAAGGAAGAATGATAGTCAATACCCCATAGCAGTGATAAAATTAGCAACAACATATTTTACATGTAAATGTTTTTGACCATGATTTAATCTTGAAAAAAGTTGATGAATATAACTTGCAAAACATTTTTAATAAAATTAATTAAAATGTTCAATAAGAAAAACTTCGTCATTTGGATATAATAGTTATAATAACTGAGTATAATGAGAAGCAATTGGGTTCAAAGAAATAAAATAAACTAAACTACTCAGTTTCAGATTTTAGGAGACGTGCCCAGAAATAGGTAGACGTCTCGGTGATTTACACAATATTTCCTAATTTCGAACACCAAGCCTAGATTTCCAATGGAATTATGTAAAAATTTACCTCCGAAATGAGGATCAATGCCATTGTTCGATATTTCATATCAAATAAACATATTTCGCAAAATAATTGAAACTAAATGAAAAAATTTAAATTTCTATTTTCGAGAAATAAATAAACATCGACAGTAAATAAAATGCACATTTTTTATATTTTATGATGGTTTCTATTCATTTTTTTCTAAAAGCTCAAAACTCACTAAATAATAAGTTTATCTAACATCTGAATAAACCACTGGATAGAGAATCGTCTCTCTTTTATTTTCATCCCTAATTCGCGACTGGTCGCGAACCCGTTTACGGCACGGCAATTTCTGACTTTGCGCACTGAACGGAACAACTTTGGTGGCCAATTTACAGACAACAAAATAACTGAGGCTAGTTGTTGCTGCTATGGGCTTTAGAATTCTTCATCTGAACACTATGTAGGAGAAGCATATGAAATTCAATTTTCCATTAAGAAAGTTAGTATTTTCTTCCACTTCAAACACATAAATAATGTTTTATAGAAAATTTTCACCACAACATGAATCACCCATAGATGCGCCTAAATTCCAGGATTTACAAATTTATTAAAAGGCTTGGAGAAAACTAGGCATTTGTAAAAATGGATGACATTAAGGACACAATAGACAGTTTGGTGTTAAGAACAAAAATGTGGATTTTGGGGAAAACATTTCTTACCGACTTGGAGGACGCGATTCTTCAGGGGAAGGCAGACATAGGAAATTAGATTCCTCATTTGATCCTAAGACTGACTCGTCTGATAGTTCTATCCTATTTTGTCTCGTGATATGACGTTTTATGCTACATGGTGAGGCTGGTGGAGCAATGACATGCGGTGTATTCACTTGAAGTTCCTCCTAAATAAAAAAGTTCATTATTCAGTTTCTCTGCATTGAATAATATTTTTCATTGTTGCTATTAAAAAGCTAAAGGATGCGATTGTGACACGATAACTCATCCAAATGATTTTATTAATTAATAAGGGATTTACAATACATCTATATTTCACACAATCAAAGCTAATACTTGGAAAAAGTCCTTTATTTATATTGATAATGGTAACAAATGATTTAACACACCGGCAATATTACAAACTTTAAACAATACAATAAAAGCAAAATCTAAGGTAAGAAATATTTACTAAAAAGGTTTTCACCAAATTTTTAATCAATGAGAAATATTATATTGCTTTAAGAAAACTTGGAATTTCATTACTGTAAAACTAGGAAAACATGCATTAAAATAAGGGTTGTTTTTCTATTGATCAATCAAGTGGAAAAAAATTAAAGTGTAGATTCTAATAGTAAAAATTGCTTACCTTAACTGCTGGCATGTTGATGGCAGGCATGGAGAGTTTATTTTCATTGATTCTACATTCTACCGTTTGCGTGCTCTTATCTTCACTGGGTGCACGTGAAAGTTGATGCTGCCTTTCCAAGATCAAACCTGTATCATCTGACTTAAAATCTCCTCCTAAATATAATACCACTCTCTAAAAAAATAAAACGAAAGTAAAAAGTTTGTTAAAAGTACTAAAATAGCACTGTGCAAAATAGTAATCGTCTTTCACTCCTAATAATATGTCGATAGCAATTTTGGATGCAATACTGTGTTGGCCTCGATTCAAGTGTCAACATAGTCGAATTTCACATCATCCTTTTTATTAGTGACTCTGAATGTTATTTAAGCTTTTAGATAGGAACCAGCAAGAAGATTTTGGGGAACAACTATTGGGGTCATTAGGGAATCAGAGGAGAGGGCGGGGTATTTCCTCCGGATTTCTCTAAAACATTTATAATATATACTGTATATATACATATATA
>CABFPE010000090.1:541602-552356 GCA_900660155.1 Hofstenia miamia
GGGGGGGGGGGTTGCCAGACATTCTAGGGGGTTTCGTTTCCCCTAACCACCCATGGCTACGAACCTGAACCAATTTTCAATCGCCAATTTTCAATTAGAAAAATCAATACTTAAAACCAAAATATTCTTTTATAGGCCTTCGATAATACTTTCACCACAAAATTGAAATTTGATAATAAATAAGTCCATTTCTGTCTAACAAATCACCTAAAGCTCATTTTCTTTGAATTTAACAAATTTCAAGTTTTTACATAATTGATTAATTTGTTAAATGAACCCGTTAGATATCAAAATCATTTCAGATAATTATAATCCCAGTATTAAAAAGGGCATTTATATCTTTGTACAGAAAATGACTTTTTAAAAATCAGGGGATATAGACAAGATACCTTACTTTATTAAATTTATCACTTCGTGCTGTAGAATTTCCTCTAATATATAATATATTGTAAATAGTAAGATAGTAAGCAAAGGTGAGATGATTGTACAATTGTTCCAAACTGACCCAGCCCGGAATTATACTCCACCAAATCGGGGTACAATTTTCAACAGACCGCCATCGCTTTAGAAAAAATTAACATTAGTTTTTGCATGATAGTTTTAAAATATTCTCTACCTACATATTAAAAATACTGAAAACTTAATGAGTAACACTTTTTCAACAGTGGAATATAAATATCAACGTGACCAGGTACAAAATATGGTAGGACGTCTATATTTCTTGACATTGGCATTTTGTACCCGACCTGGATCACAGATCCAGATCCGGATAGTAAGTGTATACTATTTATTATTTTGTTGAGGGAGACCTTAAAAACACGTTAAATGAAATCAAAATAAATTGGTGATTAAAACAGAACAGAGAAAACTAGCTTTATTAACTTTCATTCGAAGTATTTTAAAAGATGAATGAGGAAATAAGTTTGGAATACACTCTACGAGCATCTAACAAAGAAATGCATTTTAGCAACAAGAAAATTTACGAACACAACGCGTTGAACGAATTTAAAGTTTTTGCTTTCCACATAACATTTGATAACTAACAAATTGCATAAAACTAAAGATTTCTTTCAGAAGCTTTAATTCATGTTAAAAACACATCAAATGTATCTTTCAGATTCAGTAGACTATCTTGCAAATTTCTTTGCATACGAATCCAAACGGATATAACATCATATGAATTTAGGGCTTAGCAGCAAGGGCGGATACAGAGGGGGCCGAGAGGACCCGGGCCCCCTATAAAATAAGAAAAATTCATTAAAATTGTACAAAAANTATACTATTTATTATTTTGTTGAGGGAGACCTTAAAAACACGTTCAATGAAATCAAAATAAATTGGTGAATAAAACAGAACAGAGAAAACTAGCTTTATTAACTTTCATTCGAAGTATTTTAAAAGATGAATGAGGAAATAAGTTTGGAATACACTCTACGAGCATCTAACAAAGAAATGCATTTTAGCAACAAGAAAATTTACTAACACAACGCGTTGAACGAATTTAAAGTTTTTACTTTTCACATAACATTTGATAACTAACAAGACGGTGATTTTAATTTTATGAAATTGAATAAAACTAAAAATTTCTTTCAGAAGCTTTAATTCATGTTAAAAACACATCAAATGTATCTTTCAGATTCAGTAGACTATCTTGCAAATTTCTTTGCATACGAATCCAAACGGATATAACATCATATGAATTTAGGGCTTAGCAGCAAGGGGGGGCCGAGAGGACCCGGGCCCCCTATAAAATAAGAAAAATTCATTAAAATTGTACAAAAACAATTAGAAAGAAAATTCCTTAATACCGTCAAATTGAAGGAATAAGAACAATTTTTTAAGTGTTTTACAAAGATCCGGAACATGTAAAATTTATTTCATTGAATTTTACACTATAATGGGTGTCCTATGCATCCTGAAATTTCATCTCAGTAAACATAAGAATATTTAGTTTTCAGGAATTGTTTTAAATTTTAAAAGTATTTCAATTCAACCATTTGGATGGGGATGAATGGGAACACATATGATTTCTGTGAGATATTTTAATTTAAGCATAAAATTTCTAATTATTTTGCATTTAAAAATAGTGAAATTAGATTAGCATAGCTAGAAACATTCGTTTCTAGTTCTGAAGATAATGTGATTTTAACTCAAGTTCAAAATCGTCTTGATGTTAGCATTGTGGAATTACCTGAGTAATTGAACTTTGCCTAATATTATCCTGTAGGACAAACTGCAAAAATCTCCTAAAAGACACAACATGCTATTATTAAAGCGTAATTTGCAATTTGAAAAAAATTGGAAAACTGCAAAAAGTCTGTTTCCCTTTTTTGAGTCAGTAGATGATGGTGAATCTGTGCATAGTGCTGAATTTTAAAAAGTGAAAATTCAATATTCTTATGTCCTCTCTAGTACCCAATTATGCACTTAGCATTTTATTTTACATTGAGCCCCCTCTAAAAAATTTATCTGTATCCGCCACTGCTTAGCAGCAAATCGATTAAAATTAATTAAACAACAGTCAAAATTAATTCGATTTAAAACAACTGATATCAATTGATATATAAATAAAAGCCCCGTTACAATATAGCCTATAATTTGGTTTTTAAGAGAAAATTAGCTACCATTTATTATCTGAGGTGGAAAAGGGATTTTTTACAATTCTATTAAAACTTCAAACACTTATACACGGAACATTGCCTAAAAATGGCCAACTAGGATATAAAACCGGGCACAAAAAATGTCTGACAACAAATAATGAATATTACGTGTAAATGAAAAAGTTTCAATTAAGCCTACTAATTGATTAAAATGCGTATATATTTCAATAATTTCAAGTTTCTACTGTGGTTTCTAACAAGTGCTGATATTTTATATATACACCTATAAGTACAGCTTTTCAAAATGTGCAACTGCTCACGCGATCCATTAAATTACAAAAAAATTATGAATTTCTTAAATGCATTATTGTTCAAATTTTCATGTAACTAATAACTTCCAAATTATACAGAATCGGATTGGGAAGAAAACGAAGGTCACGTCACTTTTTGCAGATATTATCAAGGTATTTGTGGATTTGAAGATCTAGAAAGACTTCAGTATTTCTTAAATTAAATGAAAACCAAATTCGTTCTAAATAGAACAGTTTTAGCACAGTTTTGTGTTTGTTGACATCTGCTGACTGCTGTTGCTTCCCCAAGAACGTGTTTCTATGTACAATTAGGGATGCAAAGCACACACAGCAGATATTACATTATGGACATTGTACGTAGGCACAAGCTCAGGTAATAATGTAACCCTACTTTTAGAACTAGTATTTTCAAACAATGTCCTTAATCAAATTTGAATTTATATTTTTTTCAATGAGAACCAGAACTGCTAAAGAATGTCTCCTATATAAATTACAATTTATAATACGTATAATAGCAGTAAACAGGAAATTGTTTTTCAGCGAACAAACTATTTTTTCAATTAGCGCAATCACGTTCGATTGTAAAACAACCGTGAGACGCCGAAGAGAGGGATCGACGTGAGAAATTTAGTCCTTAGTAAAGTTCCTAACCCAATTGTTTGCTGACAATGTAACCTACTTTTCCACTTAGGTCTAGTCTTGGAGTCTAAGCATGTACTGTCATTCATCCTAGATTTAGGATATTAACACTTATAGACGAGTTATCTAAAGAATGTTAGAAAATAATGGAATTGTTAAATAGAATGCATCTATATCTATATAGACAACATATCTAAAATGTAAGGATTTTTAAGGTTGCGAATAATGCCATTCGTACATACAAAAAACCATTTAGTTTTTTCAAAAAACATTCAAATCTTATGCTGAGTTCTCATGGAGCGTTGCATTAGACAGAGTCGAAATTTACCAAACGATGTTGGCTCAGCTTGCTTTAGGCTTTGATCCATTCTTTGTGTAATAGAACAATAGTTTGATAAATGTATGCAAAACCACTTAAAACTAGAAAAACATGCTGATACTTTTCATAGTATCGAATGCAAAACAAACCAATTAATCAGAAAACGACAGTTTGGGATAATCAAGGAGGAAAGTGTGCATGTGGAAGTCCATTTCACAAATAAATAACGTATGGTATGGAACGACAAATATCACTTAATAAATAGGATAGTTGGGAGAAAAATCTTGTAACATGAAAAGCTAATAGACAACACTATTCTTAAAATTTATTCATCGGAAAATCACTATAATCTCAAATTGAGTTGGTGTTTTGAGTGCTTGATTTTTCTCAAAGAGCTAAATCTGAAGTTAGTTTTGAGAAACCTACAAAAGGCAATCGGAAAAAACAAAGTTTTGCAATGTTGCATTATGTGTTTAGAGTTGGGTGAGCAATTGCCCTTTCTAAAATTTTTATCACCTTTTTGTGCAATGCATAAAACCCAAATAGCTATGAAAATTTTTAGTGACAAAATTTCATAATATCAATCATGTTAATATCGCAATTAGTTAGCGACGTTTGCATCCTAATTTCATCGGGTGAACACAACTTATAAAATCCTGTAAAACTGTCAGAAATGGAAAGTTAACAAGGCGACAAAACTAATTGGGAGAGTGTTTACATGGCCAGGTTGAAATTCAGAATGTTTCCACAATTAGGTGACAGTCGTTAAAACAACTTCCATATACAATTTGTTCAAGATAAACAACATATCTAACTACTTATAATCTTGTCGGAGAGATAGACTACAACTCTACTAATATTCCAATTTCGAAGTTAACTCCTACAGCCAATGATTGCTTAGTGCAATGTGATAAATCAATGTGTTATATGCAAAGCGATACCTAGGTATCGCCTTGGTTATATGCAATCAATAGGTACATAATGATTTAAAATAAAAAACCCACAAGTAAACTACATTGTATTGAAAACAAACTACATTTTAGACTTGTAAAGATGAATGAACAATTGAAATTGAAGGATTTAGTAGAAATAGTAAACATTTGTGTAGCGAGTTTTCTATCTTTCATCCCTATTCTTGTTAGATGACGGAATGCAGAAATATTGCACAATTGTTCTACTGTTACATTTCAGTAATTTCATCGAAATAATATTTGAGACACAATAGATTTTGTATGTATGCAGCTCTGATTTTTTCTATCTTTTTTATGGAATAGTCATAGGCATGTTTATAGGACCTATAAGCTCATTCCTATCCGCTTCCAGTTCAACTCAGTGATAATTTGGATGAAAACAATTAAAGTTCTAAGTACAATAGAGTATCAAACACTCTGATAAATTCTAAAAAATTCTAATTCTACGTGAAGCAATTCTACGTATTGTCTTAATCTAAGACTCTTAAGTTTGGTTTTGCAGAATTTAGGCAGAAAAAGGTCCAGAAATAATGGGAAATGTATACTAATACTTACAGAAGTGTAACAACAGCGAGGAAGACAGCAGAGTTTATCCATGCACATTTTCAGACAGAACATATTCCTGAGATGAATTTAATAAAAGGATATCCTAGTGTAGCCAGTAGCTACACAAACGAATGCATCATTGTTGCATTGAAGCAAAAAAAGAAAATCACATTTCCAATAAAACTTCAGAAATTCATGACTAAATGAACGCGAGCGAGTCGCATTCGTGTGCTAATTGCGCCAACTCTCCAAGTAAATAACACGACTTCCGGAGAAACGAATTCCCGTCCGGCGATGGCGGCGACTTTAATCTTCCAACACTCATCCTGCATTGGCAGACATTTCAATTTTAACAATTAACTTTGCCTCGATCTCTGCAATGCGCGTATTTTAAATATAATGGCAGACATTGGAAATTACAATGTGAAAATGCAAAATAACTGTTATTTTTCTTAAGAAACTAGATATCCTCAATCAAATCCAACACTTTCTAGTTTTGAGAAATGAATTAAAATAATGTGGAGTTGATTAAAAGAGCAAAATTTTTACGTGTAACGTCTAAGACGTTTCTGTCACATTGAAAAAAACATTACATCTGCACAGATGAACCAATTTATATTTTTATATAACTACTCTAACTAACGTTTATCATAAATGTTTTTATGCATATTTAGATAAAAATATCTCAAAAAACATTGAATTACCAATATGACCTAAGGTTACCAAAAGTGGAAATATTCATTCAAAAATTGTATTTAGTCACTGTAAACTACATATCTTCAATATCATCTAAGTAGTTCTTTAAAAAGATTGCATTATCTATTTGGGTAAATGTTAGAGGTTAGAAATAAGTTGTGAGAATTTGTGGTATATGGAGTCAGCAGAACAAAACACCAACCTCTGAAAATGAAGTATTTAAGTCTAAAATTGTACAGTATTTACACAACAAGCACACAAATGCCGCGAAACATTAGCATGGTAGTGAATTATGATAGAATTTTTGAAGTCTGTGCACAGAGCTGTAGAAATAGGCCTGCAAAAGAAGCTTTAGAATAAACCAAAGATCTGCAAAGGAAGTTGCAAAAAGGAACAATTTAATAAAAAAATATGCTTAAAAGCACAACATGAAGAATAAGAATCTTATCTATTATTCAAATTCGATAATATAAACATTATCATTCAACACTTTATAAAGGCAGTCTCTGTGTATTTTAGAGCCAGAAGCCTGAAAGAATATGGTCCACAAATATTCTGGCTTACCATGTTTCGAATAAATCTCTGAAGCCGAAAAAACACAACAACAACCCTTAGTGACTCTATTACTACAATATTGAGGAAATAGAAAGAATGAATCGATTCACGAGCGATGTATATTACAGAAGGAGAGGGTGGTGTTATTGTATCTCAGTTAATATTGAAAGAAAATTTTGTTTTACAACTCATCCACAATTACAAGATCGTATGAATGCAGACATCGGTCATTTTCAGGATTTCATATAATATATGTGAAAAGTTGATGTTTGCAATTAGTTTTGTCTTACAATTCATTTTTAATAAAAACATTCCTAACATTAAATAAGTTTTCTTAATATGAAAGAGTATATTCACCATTGAAGATAAATAAGTAAAGAACAAAAAATGTTATCTTATCCTGCATTAAAGAGATAATCAAATGACAAGGTTAACAAGAAAGTAGATGTACCAGAGAAAGAAACTGTCAAAATGAAAATGTCAATATGCTTAGATGGTCACAAGATGTATATGCCAAGGTAAGCCTAATGCAAGAATTCAGACGATTCCAATAAAATAATGAATGGCGGATACTTTTGAGACGTCTATTATAAAACCTTCAACATGAAAACGACGGACTATTAGAGAAGAGCTTAAAGTAATAAAACGATCAATGCAATGAGAGGGATTATGAGTTGTAAAGCGATTGAAATAAGACGAAATTGACACGTCTTGTCGATGAAACTGCTTAAAAAATCAATTCAGCAGAAATATTTTGTTAAACAATAGAGCTTTAGGGACATAGAGGATTAAAAATTGAATCACAATATACAGATTCAATATTCCAGCGCAAAGATTATTCTGATAAAGACGATCAAAAGAAATATGAAATGAATCAAACTTCTTGCAAATGTCAATTTACATAGTACAGGTTTAATGCAGAAATATTTGCATATATTACAGCAAGGAAGATGCCGGTAACGGCAATGAAGTACCTCAACCTGAAGGTGTGCGCAGTTCCCAATTTTCATCACAGCAACACAATATTTTAAGGAATTCACCGTAACGAACTGCGCAGCAGAAATTCACATCTCAAGCAACATTTTCATCAATAATTCACTCACTCACCACACCGCACCGCACCGCACCGCACAGTAGGAACAATGAAACACGCACACCTCTACTTCAGGTGAAACCTGGTAAACCCTGCGATTTGGCAGATATAAAAGTCAGTTGTAATTCTGCGAAAATGTTTGAAACAAAAGCCTAAAAAATAATTAAATTGAATGAAGAATACAGATACGCACAAAATTATTGAGCACAATTGCTGACAAATTGTTTGAAATCATTAACCAATATGCGGATAGATAGTGTCTATTACATGTGGAGCGCCAGTAGGTCAAGCATCACTAAAAATATTTTAAAAAAAGTTAAGAAGGACCATTGGCTGTCTGCTATTTTCTTCAACGTTTGCTTCATTGTTGCAGATTCGTTTGCTGTGGACAACTTAATTGTTTTAGATGAAAAAAATATTTGAAATGTTAAATTTTCTGACAAATGTATGATGTATCTGTTTCTCTTTATAAACAAATCACACAGCTAAGAAGCAACCCTTACAGATTTAGGCTTTACAAACCTTGACTTAGTATTGATTGCACCTTTCACTTTTCATGGCACAAATGAGGAATCATCTGCACAACGCTGAAAATTTTTAAATTAATACTTCTAAAGACACTACTCTTTAGATTGTATTTTTTATCACTACGGCCCATTGTACAAAATTGCTAGTCACTTGGTATATTGTTCCTACATATGATATACCCATAGATATACTGTATATAAAATTGCATAAACATAAAAATTCGAATCTAAATATTTGCAGATAAGGCCCATAGAATCCCCAAACTTGATAATTGGATCAACTTTTTCTGAGTAGTTAAAATACATTCAGTAATGAAATTTAACAATCAACCATTAGCAAAGAAATATGAGAATTAATAATGGATACACATCTAAGAGTTTAAAAGAAAAAGTACACCTATATTAATGAATATTCGTGGGCGTACCCATGGTTCTTCTTAATGAAAAATAGGCTATAAAAGCATTGCATAATTCTATATTCTAGTATCTCTGCATAGCATATATAACAAAGAGGCAGGGGTAGTTAAATTTATTAAGAATTTTGAAATTTATTCTATAGTTCTTTTTTTTAGTTTTGTAAAATCTGCATAAAAGGAAAAAATTTGCAAAGGAAAAAATTGAAAAATTGATGATAGTCTTTTACCTCAGGTGCGATCTACTTTAAAATTTCACAGGGGAATAAGTGCCTGGTTTGCCCGTACTTGTTTTAAATATTATTCAGCTCGCATGTATGAAACACAGCTGCATTTCTTAAATGATATAAATGCATCTTAGAACATCGCCAATGAGTAATATAAATGTATTATTTTATGCTTGTTCTAAAAACGATCATAAGCTGTTCTAAACTAAGTTGTGTTGCGGCTAAAAACCAATTCATTCTTTTCATTCAAAAAATAAAAATAACTTCAAACAAAAACTTAGCAACTGTCTATACTTAACATGCATGATGTGATTCTATACTACTGCAACATCAGGTTCATCTAAACATTGTAATTTTCTGCGCACACATGTGATTTCCTTCATGGCACTCCAACCATTTTCCACAAATACTATATCTTCCTCAGGTTTAGGAGGTCCAAAGAAATAAATTCTTAATTTTTAAAATTTCTTTCCACGAAAGCAATACCTTACACTCTTCAAAATAATAGTAGGAAAACAACAAAAATAAGCAAAAGAAAAGCAGGATTTAACTTATTATTACAATAAAAAATAATTTTGAGTAGTCGAAAGCCATTGAAGAGGCAATTGTAAAAGATTATATTAAATAGAGGAAAATTTAAAAACTTCAGATCATTTAAAGCAATTCGTTTGTTTGGAGTTGCATGCTTCAAGTTGAGCGTGTAAACAGGGTTTGATGCAAAAATGGGTGCATTATTATTAGCAATCATTTCTTACCATGAAAATACAAATTCTAAAATACAATTTTTCTTAGAGTAAAGAAATGTGAACATAAAAATGTCATATTCATATATTTAATCCAAAGTTAATCCAATATTCTGGATAAAAGCTAAGAGAACTAGTTTTTTAAAGAAGAAATTTTTTAAGTAAATGGCAGACATTTACGTAGCATCCCGCTCTTATCGCTAGACATCCTTTATTGGAGAGATCTCCAGACAGCACAAAGAAATATGCCTCAATAAATAAACAGAGCAGAAATGAAATTTCAAAGACTTAATTCAGTTTTCTGTTGCTACGTTCAGAAAATGCATTCTCAACGAAAATAAAGCTGCAATCATTTTCTCCAAATCATGAATAAAGCAATTATAGACATCAAGGTCTTACAAAGTTTATTCGACAGTATTCGTTTATTTTTTCAATGAAATCTTTCAGAATAAAAAATTTGCTAAACATCAACATTCGATGAGCAGCTAGAAGTGAAATTGAGGGTACCCACGCATAATTAAGCAAACCTGCAAAAAAAGTTTCTGTTCGCATGAGCAGAAGAAATATGAAACGTTCTAATCAAATCTAATACGCATATTTCCTAGAAATTTTCATGGGATTTGTCATTAAAAAAGGCGTAACAATCTATAGTTGGCTGCAAAAAAAATGAGACTGAACACCTATTTTTTCACGCTTTGTGGAAACGTATTGAGACGTTTTAGAGGAAAACTATAAAAATAAAAGACAACGAGAATTTTGTGAACTTTAAAATGGTCAAACAAAAAAGTTAATTAATTAAACTGGTAATTATTTGAAAACCCTTACCAAACAAATTGTTTTGCTTTGCAATGTTTCTACTTGATTTCTTCGGAATGGAAACGTTGGAACAGCTTGAAAACGTCTTTGCGACATTGCAAATTTCTCGATCAACTTATTTTCGAAAGCTGAAAAAATTCGACAAGGAGAATCTCTCAAAAGAAGAAAAGGAAATGGACGCCCTCGAAAAATTATTGGAAAATTCATTCAGAAAACAGTCGCAATTGCTCTCAAAAATCCCTATATTTCTGGGAAAAAAATTGCAAACCGACTTCAAACTGAAGCCGACATCTCTGTG
>CABFPE010000090.1:558060-591094 GCA_900660155.1 Hofstenia miamia
AAAATGAGAAATATATATATATATATATATATGGAAATTGAGAAATGAATAAAACATATATAATTATTTTTTTCAATAAATTTCGTCCCGCCATATTCAAAATTGAAACATGCTACAATCAGACAAAAAAACATTTTAAATAATTGTTTCCAGTTTGAGTTGGAGTTTATTTCATTCCATTAAACGAATGGAAATATCTATAATAAAAAATTATTTAAAACAAAATATGCGCAATTACATGCCTCCAATATAATATCACAAGCAAAAATGTCAGTTTTCACCCTCGTTAGTCCAAATTTCAACAATTTCATTATTCCATTTACAATGCTAAAACATAGTCTTAACAATTCGACTTATTTGGAAATTGGCCACAAAATGCGGAGGCACTTGTAAAAGCTACACAGAATGATATCGCTTAGCTACCAATGTTGCGTATATTGTATTGCACAAAAATAGTTCGAAACCAATGCAAAATTTTAATATTGCTTCCCTAAATATTTCAATTATTGCAATTATTTCGTATAAACAATAACTGTTTCTATTAAATGAAAGGAAATCTACGACAATTTTCACGAAAATTTAAAAGCAAGATTTGTTGCAAATTCATGTATCGATATCAGAAACTAATTAAACAAGTGCATGTATACAATTAGCAACGTAAGCTACTCTAATATAACAATGTAAAATAAAATGGCCAACAGGCCAATATATTCAAAACATTTTAAATAAGTGCAGCAACTGTTATAGAATCCCAATTTTTTTGTTGGTTTGTAAAAACAGTTGACTTTCAGGGTTGATATGACTGATCCTTCACTGGTAGTCTGTATAGGTGGAACTTACAGCAGTGAATAGTCTCTCCACCCAATTCGGAGTAGGAGAAACCCAATTCATCTGGGTGATATGTGCTCTTTTGCGTAAGTTGGCTAGAAAAGAGAGGTTTCCACTCGAAGATCCCAAATTTGAATTACAGGAAAAAATTGAAAATTAATCCAAATCACGTTGATTTACGGTTTTTGCCAAGGCGCACTTTGATATTGTTTTTTTAATTCAGGATGATTTGCTATGCTCTCTTCTGTGATGACCCAAGTACTTTACTAGAGAATGATACTTCTCAATTCTCAAGTAACAAATCGAAGTACGAACTGACACTAACATGCCCCATATCACACTTTTTTCTTGGAATTTATTTGAAACACTTTCAAAATCTGGCATTTTTCTAATAAAATCTGCCAAAACTAAATTGTCTCCAACAAAGAACAAAAAAGAGGCCAAATCCACGTCATTATTATCCAAAATCTCTATCAATTGAAAATATATCTCTTCAGCATTGAACTACAATAATGACTTATTCAGTATTTTGATTGGTCAAGTAGGGACGAAATACAAAATAAATAATGGCCTTAACTGAATGCCTGTGAATTCTAAAAACAATTTTAACTCATCACGAATGCATTAAATGTGTTGTAAAAAGCCAATTTTAATCCCTATATTGACGACATTTTTGCAAAAATTTTAAACAGTTCAATAATTAATTGACCTATTTTTTTGCCAATATATAATTGTATGCAACTGTATTGCAATTATTTCCCTGAACAGTTATCGATTACGGATCCTTGTTATCAACTGTTGAATCGTATTTGCATACAAAAAGAAGGGAGAACGCACAAAGGGATATGACCCAGAAGACAAAAGTCTTCTAATAAACTGAAACAGTGCTTGTGGCGTCTCTTTGTATTGTGTTCTAATTTGACATCGAAGCAATTGCAGTAGGATTAGAGTGATGGGAACATTTATTAATAGAAATTCGAGTAAACGCTAAATTCTAACAATATCTGAACTGTTTGGTAGACACGCCTCGAAAGCCGAATACACACATCAGGGAGACGCCGCGCAACAAAATAATTACCATTTCATTTGAAATATCCCAGCTGAATGAATTTCTTCCGAAAACCCCCGGATCTATGAGGTAAAGCAATTAGGACGGTGTACACATCAGAGACCAATTAAATACATTTTCAGACAAAATTTTCCTAATGTGTACGCCTAGCCTAAGAAGCCGCTGTTATCAAAACAACATCTTTTAGAAAGAAAACGTTTGTACAAACAAAAATGTGCAGTAATGTGATTGATAGGCTATTCTCCTGATGTGAATCTAAATTAAAACCCCGGCTGAGGTGGGCCAGGTTGGTACGAGACAATTCATCTGAACATTGGTCTAATGTTATATTTTCAGATGCGTCAAGATTTGAGCTATACTCATCAAAAAGAATGTTGATAAAGAGACCAACTGGACAGAAGTTCAGATTCTTGCCTCAACTTACTCGGGGGACCATGAATTATGGTGGGAAGTTTGTAATGGTATGGGGTGCAATATGGAAGTGTGTTCTTCGCAAGATTGTTCACATCAATGGTTCTCTCCGAAGCTCTCAATATGCTTGGATTCTAGAGTAGGAACTCTTGCCACTCCTTAAAGTGATTCAATATATCAGTCGGATGGTGCTCCATGTCATACCTCAAAAGAAATGAAGAACTTCCTCCACAATAATGGGGTGCTATCCTAGCTGACTGACCTGGCCAATCTCCAGACTTTAACATTATCGAAAATATGTGGAAAGAGGTCAACTATCAAATCGGATAGCATACTCACTGAAGACGAGCTGTGGAGCGCAATAAAGAAAAAATTTTATGCAATTCCCAACAGCTTGCTTCAGTCCCTGATCGCTTTGAAGCTGTTATTCGTAAAGGACACCCTAGAAAATATTAGAAGAGAGAATTTTGTTGCTAAGTCCTTGTATTGCATCAATTATTAATTTATGTATCTTATTTTGAATTTACTTTTTTCGGATTTGTTCATTTGTTAAAATTTTTTTCAGGTGGCCAAATACATTTTTCCAATACAAGTTTTCTAATTTTGATTAAAAATTAATAGCCAATTGTTATTCTACATATTTTATGGTATTAGACATACAGATTTTCCTTTCTCAATCAAAGTAACAATTGTTTATAATCTTCAACACACTCTATCCAATGAATGTTCATTATTTATTCAAAATAGCAAAGTGGTCGAATACATATTTCAAGTACTGTATTTCGTTCCATGCTTCGCCGAATTAAAAGTGTCATAAAATTGGGGACAGCCAAATTCATATTAGTTCTTTATATCATCCAATGCTAAGTTGATGATCTGTCCCGTTTCTATATATTAGGGTGTATATTTTTGTTTTAAAAATAATAATTTTGATTTGTGTTTTCCCTAGAGCATACCTGCAAATACAGAGTAAACTTAAATCGAATTTCCCAGAAAAAAGATTTTAAAGGTAACCAATTCTCACAGATAGAAAAATCGATAGTTGCGATAATATCGCCGATTATGGCTTTCTTGATGATCGATCTTACACGCTTTATTCTAGTTCTAGATAACGACATTTTTAGTAACTCTCGTAACTAAATATTTCTTTTAATTCTGTAAAAAAAATAAGAATGGGAAAATTGAGGACAACAATAAAGATTCTATAATATTTATGCGCATAGGTTTGTTCAAAAAATTACAAAATTTTAACCTACAAATTGAAATCATGCTCACAACAATTATAAGTGATATGCATTGTGATGAGTCATTCCTTGCAAGAATAACACATACACATATAGAATATATGTAGTCTCCTAAATTAGCGATTAAATATAATAGCAATTGAATATGGTATTGTGGGAACTCGCATAACATCGTCCCTTCTAACAGAAAACGTCTATTAAAATGAATTTAGAATCTTAATTTGCTGTCTGCTCAGACGAATGTTTGCCAATTGTTTGAAGACTTAAGTAGAGTTAAGTGCCATGTGATGTGTTATCCATCAATGCAAGCTTAATGACTTGATTACCTTCTTCAATTGTCATTCACTCAACATCTGCTAACATTAGAAATTTGACATTCAAAATCGAGCCTTGATAGATTAGTGTTCCAGCAGTAATAAACAAACAAACAATTAAGCGTCTGAGATCTTAAAGAGATAACTTTTTATCATAGTCGTAACTTTTTCATTGTTTATATCGAATTCAAATTTCAAACATTCGCTGTTATGACTTCACAGAAACAAACAACGATTGGTCCCATTTTTTGTTTTGCAAATTATGAAAAGCTAATAAAATGGTACAAAGCAATGTTAAGATTCAGTTTTTGGGTCTGCTATACATTTATTAAACATGAATATCTTAGTTCGAAAATAGCGGCCTAAAATAAGTGGAGTAACGCTTCATTTCAAATCAAACTTTAAATCCTCAGATCCAAAAAATCCAAAATATTTCCATACGTACGTGTGACTAAACAAATTTGGTATCTGAGTTTGACAACCTGGTTTATAGGTTTGCCGTTGTGCGAGTTTTTTTCACATAACCAAAACAAGACAACAGCAAAAATCTGTTGTGTCACACAACATACGCAACATAACACATCAAAGCAATAATTTACAAAACTCTTATAATTATGGAAAACTTGTTTATATTAGAGTATAACATTTATATGAGCATACTGGAAGTCAAAATATCAGTGAAAATTATTATAACATGTAAGAATATCTACCTGTTTTTTGTATGATCGCAATAAGAAAATGTTTAACAATCATAAAACGCTTTGCCATTCTTTCTTAAATTAAAGGTTTTTATTTTAATTAGCAGAATATAGTTTCTCTTGCATTTAAATGCACTCCATCTATAATCTGCTGAATGTATTAAAAATCAAAATTTTATATGACCACCGAAATTGCCTTTCTTGTAAAATACCATATTAAAGAAGGAAAAGAGTATAAATAAAATTTTGGTTGGTTCAAACTCTCGTTAGCCTTGAAAAATCTGCCACCACCTCAGTCTAGTTCAGAAAAGCTATTATCAATAAAAAGAAATAAATAAATATTATTTAAGAATATTCATCAGGTACAATGCAATGAAACAAATTAGCAAGGGTCTAAATAAACAAGAGATTTTCGTTTCTAACAACAACTAAACGAAGGTACTAATAGCACTTCGTAGTAACAAAGGTGGGAAGCCCACAAGAGCTAGTCTCAGAAGATTGAAAAAGAATTAGGCAAATCCAGTTTAGGTTAGTTAAAAGTTCAATATTAAGCCTAGATGTTACACATAAACATATATTTGTATAAAAATGTGAACCAACACATTTCATCTAGTTTAAATTTATTGAACACCAGACCAGCCAAGCCCCAGAATTTCAGTGAAAATTCAAGACGAACCCAACCCATAAGTACACAAGAGCATTTATATCTCTACTAAGACCCTAGCAATAGAAATGTATTAAACTCTTTTTTAATACAATAGAATAACTAAATTAAGAAGCAATGCAATATTTTGTTAATTTGAAAATTTGTTAAAATATTGGCTTTAAAATTTAGATTTCATGTCTAAGCTAATGAAAATAACTGCGTCCTAATTCAGAAAAAGTATTTTAGACTTGTTAGTTTTTAAGCACATTGTACGATCACATTCAAATAAAAAAATCATAATATAGGGACTTGAATTTTTAGGATAATGGCAACATTTTAAACTTATTGACTCTTGATTTTTATGCTCCACAGATCATGTTGTGCTGTGTACAAAACAAATTTAAAATTCTACACAAAACCACACACAATGGCAAGTATACTAGTTTGTGAACATTCATATCTGGTAATGAAATTTTCACCCGATTCCAAATATACTCTGTGATATACCATTCGTTTTCTTGTTAATGATATGAGATGAGGAAACTATAGGTTTGTCAACATAAATGAACATTTGGTATAAAAGCGTTCACACTTGAGTTTTACATACAAACAACTGCACGAGCTATTCGAATGCGTTTTTAAAATCAAACCTCCAAATGCTTCATTAATACAGCCACCACCACATTCACCAACACGAATTGAGCCATAAGAACGAAAATGACAAAGTAGAGTGGAGCAATAAGCACCGAGACGCAACAGTTAACTTCACAATCCGGTGAGTCATCGCATTTGTTACTTAGAGTATCCTAAACAGAAGCAACCAAATCTCAGTTTACTAAAAATTTTTAAAAAATCATTCAGACTCCAACATTTCTGATGAACCGGTTGCAAGCATAACCCAGTGACATGTGGTGAACTCGAATTAAAAAATTTAGATAACAGTATTTTTAATGAAAAATTTAAATTTCATGTTTGGTTGAGCCTTGACCCTCTTTTCACTTGAGCAACTTTCTTAAAATTTTGAATGTGGAAAAGGAATTAATAAAAAATTTATCTAACCCTTTGATCCGGTTTCTTCCTGCTTTTATTTAGAAAAATGATCCGATATATATATATATATATATATATATAGATAGATAGATAGATTTATATTAGCTACAATGAAACCGAATTTGATTAGCGACCTGTCTAGTGTCCTTGAGTTTAGCCTGTATGCAATATATAATTGAAAATAGTGGAATAAATGTCTATGCTCGTATGATAAAAATCAAAATCTTAGATTTGAAATTAGAGATGCTTAATTGATAATTATTTGGAAATGTCACAAAATAAAAAGGACATTTGAATCTTATGTGCGAAGAAACAATACAATCTAACAGATGAAATTAAATTGATGGATTTCGATGCAAAACAATCCACAATGTTAAAAAGTAAGAAGTAAAGATAAAGTATAAGACAAATTTCAACAAAGCTATAATCACATTCATTCTAAACTATGAAATTTTACTACCAAAAATATTAATGGGAGTTTAAAAAGTGCATTAATTAACCAAAATTATCACTAAATTTTAAAAGTAAAGAATGATTGACAATCAATTCGATGAACTAGTTTAAAACTGCTTTTACAAAAGTATGTCTCATTCTTCCATTTTTGGAATAAATTGGACATGATGGTATGTGAAATAAATCCTATAGAATTTTGCTTACTCAATTGCAAAATTACAAATATTTTTGCATTTCAATGACAATGAGAACAAAGTTGTGAGGAACTAATTATTTGACAATTATTCATTTTTGTGTTTTGATTTCATTTTTCTCACGCTTAATGACTTATTCCATAAGTCAATATTTATCCCTATACATATATTATTAGGCTTAAGAATGCGGATGACTTTTTAATTATTCTCCAATTGTAAAGGGGGCGGGGGCTGAATCAGATTGGAGGAAATGGGTCCCACTTGTTACGACCCGCTTAAAAATCACCCTCAACACGCGACTCAACCCAACCTGCCAAACACTAACCCCCGAACCGACCCCGATCAAAGAAAGACTACTAGTATAATACAGACAAAATGTTTTAAAATAAAAGTTAAGTTATTCCTTAAATCTGTTAGTGTTTTTTCATGATAGCGATTATAAATTACCAGGTCGACCCATTTCTCACCCGGTCTGAAACCTTCCGACCAACTCCTCCTGAAATACACACCTGGCTCTTAGTCTTTAGCTATACTTGACATTCTGCGAATTGTTATACTGTATGCGGATACTATGGCTATGCTTAATTCATATACTTTTTGCAATCGATGGCTCTTAGGAAGTTATAGTTATAAAAATGCAAAAGAAAGTGTGGAGGTTTACCTTCATAATTCCGTTCCAATTGTCCCCTGTAGCTATGCGGAACAATGTGAGATATGCGACACCAAAGTTTTTGAAGGTAGCATGCCTACTGAGACCTTCACAAGGACGACTTTCATTGCATTCTATTCTCCCGAAAAGCTCAACACCAAGAGCAGCGAAGATGTAGAACATAAGAAAAAACAGTAGGGCCAGATTACCAACCTAAATTTTTAGATCTTCGCTTGAGCCGTTAACTATGTGTCATGCATGAAACTGTGATCTAATTGCGCATGCAATAACCTGAGGTAGCGCTTGCATAACAGTGTCCAGCAATTGGCGAACACCTTTCGCCATTTTCAACAGCTTAAAAACCCGCGCGATTCGAAACACTCTCATCACTCGAATGATTGTTGGATTAATTGGAAGAAACTTGGTGTCCATCTCCTCTAGAACGATTCCCACAATCGAAAGGATAACGATCGTGATGTCCAACTGATTCCATCTAAATGACTGCTCAAATATATCTTTTTAAATGTTGAACATTTGCCAAAAAATTCTAGAGGATATGCATACGAAAAATATATCATTATAATGTACAGGCTTCTATACCTATCTTAAGGTCAAAGTCACTAATGTTTCTAGATGCGGAACGGTAATGATCTTGAAATCATAGACACTATGCAATGGATCTACTTGTTTAAATGTGTTTATAAAGGAAGGAGTTTGGATAAAATGAACTTTTTTTGGAAAAAGTTGTAAGAAGAATAACCGCACCAACGTACGGAATAGAATAGAGAAAATAAAATAGAATAATTTGGTTGAACATGAAAGCCTTTCAAGTTACACTTGAAAAGTATTCAAGACTTAGTTAACATCGTCGAGATGCTTTAATGGATTTCTTAATCTTTATTATTCATTTTAATAAAGTTGTTCAGTATTTAAAAAGATATTTTATTCAAAAGCACTAATTTATTGTCGAATAACTTTGAGAGAACGCAAAATCCATATTTCAGCAAAATTCATTTTGTAAAGTTGAGATAAGTGTACACTGAGAACGCTAACTGTTTGAAAAAAATTAAAAGCTTTACCGTTCAGAAAAAAATCTTTTAAGACCAAGCGAGAATATTTTCAAGGCCGCCTCCATGATAAAAACAGCTGTGAAGAAGTAATTGAAAATCTTCAAAGACTGGACCAGTTCCTAAATTATATTATCAAGGAAAACGATTAATTCAACCGTTAAATTATTTCGAAAGATTTACTTCATGTGTAAATATTTCTCCTTAATTAAAGTAAAATTAAAATTCAGTGCAACACAAAGCAATTCCAATAACACAAGAAACTAGAGTTCAAGTGTGTATCAAGGCTTAAGTCAATTCAAAAACAATTCAGCAAATCTTCCACCCAGGCCAACCTGCATGTCGATCTGCAGGTCGAGATCAAAAATTAATAAAATTAACAGTATAATAAAAATTGTGCAAATAAATAATATATAATAATAAATATTGCTTTGATAAGTAGTGTTTTCTGATATTTCAATATTTTGATGTGATGACTATCATCCATATTTAATTACCTTGGCGTAACATCGTTTTTAGAAAAAAGTTCAGTAACCTAAAATATATTAGAAGTTCTGAAAATATTTTTAGTTTAAATCCTAGACATAACTATATAAATGAACTTCCTATTACATCAAAAATCCCTAAAGTTCACATTTTTGGTAAAATTTATGCTTAAATTTCGTTCAATATATATTCATAATGAAGATTGCCAAAAGGAAAACTTTTACAAAAAAAGTCTTTAAACGTATAAAACAATGTTTTTTGCTCGTAGACCTCGTCACTTCAAGGCATTAAAATTTTGCTGTAGATAGCTGTAGTAACACGCATTTATGTAAACAAAACCCAAACTGCTATTTCTTAGTTTAGAAAGCCGGTTATAAAATTATGAATGGACAAATCTCAAAAATGATTTTCCATACGTTCCAAAAATTTCTTTATAAATGTGAAAAGGCATTAATAAAACATTGAAAAAATCATATGTATAAAACACTGTCTTTGTCTTAATAAGTGTTTAAGGCAACCCATTTTTTAAAAAGGCCAACTCTGTTCATAGAACAGTCGTGGGGGCATGAGCCTTTTATGGAGTCTGAGATAAACTACATACTTGCTTTCTTGTTGTTCATTATGGGAGACGCTACAGCTTCCTTCAGTAGATTTATTAAAAATATGTAACTAATGAATTCTGAATAATACACTGTGTGACTGCTATCTATTTAATATTTCAGTAAATTATTCAAAGTTCATTTTTAAAGGAAAAAATCGCTAATTACAAATCAATTTTTTCCAATCCTTCTTTAAATATCAAAGTTGTCTACGAGTGACATACTTTTGCTGAATACTCAATGTTGATAAAACAATGCATAATGAGTAATCGTTCTCAATGAAGACAGGTACTTAGCAAAGCTTTGCCATTTAGGCATTAATGCGAAACATTTAGTCTCCTCATTGCATTAATATTGTAAAATATTTGAAAAGAGTTTTAGCAAAGACAAGAAAACATGCGAAATTCAACACCATATTTGAAAATGTTTGAAATGAAAACGAGGGACACGAAGGAGGTTAAGGGAAAAGAGCTAAACAAGTATGCGTCTATAAAATAAAGGTCTGCATAATTAAAAACAAATAAGTTGCTGGCAGACTTCTATATAATAAAAATATTTATAACTAGAATTAAGCATTGTTTTATGACCAAAATGGAGCTCTGCTACATGGAAGAGGGAGGGCTCTGACTGTGTTCTCACAATAAATCTAAAATAAAATCTGTGTAAAAATCATATTCAATAAATTGGAGGGATATAAAATTCCAAGATGTATTCAGAAAAAATTATTTGTATATTTACTATACAACGATGTCTAAAAAGAGCTAGTTTGTGGGTGACAAAAATGAGGAATTACATTTACTTCCTTGTTATGATGATAAAAATTCCTGAAGTATAAAATGCTAATTTCTTTCATTGAAAAATCCGACTTTTTTCCATGGCTAGTGATAAGGAGTTTTAAAAGCTCTTGGCAGCAACAGCTAGCCTAGACTATTATATTTTCTTCAAGTAACCTTAGGCGTGACAGTATCTGGAGACAATGATACTATTCTGTGGTGTTTTAAGATTTTAGATAATTCCGTGAGTTCATGAATTAGAGCATTTAAACATTTTATGCATAAACCATCACACATTGTAAAAAATTTTTGGGCATTTTGTTAGGATTCAATATCAATTCTAAATGCAAGTATCAATTTTAAATGCACAATTGCTCATAGGCTAAACTGCATTCTCATGTGCTTGTTAAGCAAAGTTTACTAATCCTCATATACTTAAGATATTGAAATCTTTCTTTTTTAAAAGAATATAAGTTAATGAGAGTGCAGTAAAACTAAACCTGTAATTCCAACAATAGTATTATGCACATTTATATGCAGGTAATAAGGACATTTAAATTAAGTTAATCTTAAAATCACATATATACTAAAAAATCAACNCTATCTATTTAATATTTCAGTAAATTATTCAAAGTTCATTTTTAAAGGAAAAAATCGCTAATTACAAATCAATTTTTTCCAATCCTTCTTTAAATATCAAAGTTGTCTACGAGTGACATACTTTTGCTGAATACTCAATGTTGATAAAACAATGCATAATGAGTAATCGTTCTCAATGAAGACAGGTACTTAGCAAAGCTTTGCCATTTAGGCATTAATGCGAAACATTTAGTCTCCTCATTGCATTAATTTTGTAAAATATTTGAAAAGAGTTTTAGCAAAGACAAGAAAACATGCGAAATTCAACACTATATTTGAAAATGCTTGAAATGAAAACGAGAGACACGAAGGAGGTTAAGGGAAAAGAGCTAAACAAGTATGCGTCTATAAAATAAAGGTCTGCATAATTAAAAACAAATAAGTTGCTGGCAGACTTCTATATAATAAAAATATTTATAACTAGAATTAAGCATTGTTTTATGTGTATAAGAGACAGCTGCTACATGGAAGAGGGAGGGCTCTGACTGTGTTCTCACAATAAATCTAAAATAAAATCTGTGTAAAAATCATATTCAATAAATTGGAGGGATATAAAATTCCAAGATGTAATCAGAAAAAATTATTTGTAAATTTACTATATAACGATGTCTAAAAAGAGCTAGTTTGTGGGTGACAAAAATGAGGAATTCGTAAAAAGTTTTTGTAGAATTAAGCGAAATATCAAGACAAAAATTTTCCATGCATATTTCTTCAAATATAACCTGAGTTAATTCATTTACGCAAACTATTAAAACGGGAACTATTAACCAAAAATTTATTTTTAGAAAAAACGATGCTAAAAAAAAATTTGATAGCCAACCTATGATTGCTAATTAAATTCTTTCACATTATGTGTACTTAAACTACTACAGAATCTGATTATACAAAAATTTTGCACGTTTATGAACATAAAGAGCAAATGATCATTTACCGAACAAATAAAAAATAATATATGTATATATTTACAGAATTAAAGCAAATAAAAATAAAAAATTTAATAATTGGATTGTGGATAATAATAAACTTGGAAATGCTTGGATATTGACACATCTATGATTACATTTACTTCCTTGTTATGATGATAAAAATTCCTGAAGTATAAAATGTTAATTTCTTTCATTGAAAAATCCGACTTTTTTCCATGGCTAGTGATAAGGAGTTTTAAAAGCTCTTGGCAGCAACAGCTAGCCTAGACTATTATATTTTCTTCAAGTAACCTTAGGCGTGACAGTATCTGGAGACAATGATACTATTCTGTGGTGTTTTAAGATTTTAGATAATTCCGTGAGTTCATGAATTAGAGCATTTAAACATTTTATGCATAAACCATCACACATTGTAAAAAATTTTTGGGCATTTTGTTAGGATTCAATATCAATTCTAAATGCAAGTAGCATTTTGACGGGGTCAATTGCTCATAGGCTAAACTGCATTCTCATTTGCTTGTTAAGCAAAGTTTACTAATCCTCATATACTTAAGATATTGAAATCTTTCTTTTTTAAAAGAATCTAAGTTAATGAGAGTGCAGTAAAACTAAACCTGTAATTCCAACAATAGTATTATGCACATTTATATGCAGGTAATAAGGACATTTAAATTAAGTTAATCTTAAAATCACATATATACTAAAAAATCAACTAGTATCGAATATATAATGAGGATAACTTCTATAATCTTTCCCTTAAAGCGTTGACATATATTAAAAAATCACAGTATGCCTTGCAATGAAAAAATTAACTCACAAATGGCATTTCATAATGTTCTAAAGCCATCGTAATAACATTTGCTCCGATCACTCCAGCGATGGCTAAATCAAAATAAGCACTCTGTACGAGATTATGAGTAAACAGACGAATGGGGCCATAATCCTCGTAGTACGGCTTCCGCGCTGCTTCTAAAATACAGGTTTACAATGTGAACAGGATAGAATGGATTGAGAAGACAGTCCAGTTTAAAAGCTTTTACCAGGTTGTACAGTTTGAAAGAAAAATGCAAAATTGATACACAGAACACAAGCGAAAGAAATTTCTTCAACGTTTTGCGTAAACTAAACAGTTACTGAGTGTGAAAATAATTTAGAAACTTTCAAGCACACATTTTAAGAATAATGTAATCCAAGTCGCAGATAGAAATTTTAAGATTTGATGTACACATGCTAATGTTATATTATTCTGTAATTTCGATATTAAAAATGACATGCAATAAGTAGATATTATTAGAATCTTTGTGAACAACATAGGCAGAGGTCTACGTAATCCAAATGGTACAAGTAGGCCATTATTTTTTGGTTCGGCTCGGAAGTTTTTCAAAAATTTGCCTGGACTGCAATAAACAATCAGTATGTTACCAGAAACAGGCACTAAAACAAGAAAAATAGAAAAACAACAAAATCACCATTAATTAAATATCTGGAATAGCTTGATTATAAGCTGCATAAGAAACTGGAAATGACTTCAAATATAGTTTTCCACATTTAATTATTTGTTGCCTGGCCCATCCCTCACAGGCCACATGAATATACGTTAGAATTGGCCAAACCAAGATAGACCGGGTCAGCCTACAGTCCGCGCAACCTAGGATCGCACTGATTGCAATTTAAGTTAATGCAAAATAGAATAAGTTCCACAAACTTCAATATATATACATAAGGGGTTCTAGTGAATTGTAGTAGATAATGTCACATGTCGCTTCAAATAAATAAGGCGATTTCTTTATTTTGCATTAATAGAGTTCTTAGAATTCCTACTTATTATGAAATTCATGTAATTAAATAAACAAAATTTATGTATAAATTGGATCACATTAAAAGGAGTTTAACTCTGGACTACATCCTCTCAAACCTGAAGACGCCATCATCGTACTTCTTCTTTTGCGCGCAATCTTCTGTGCTAACAAACGTGCTTTGTAAGCGGCTTCTTCTGCTTGTTGTTGTGCTCTGACTTTATGAAAATTTTCAACTACAACTCCAACAAACATATTCAGTACAAAAAACCCCACCAGTAAAAGAAAAGACAAAAAGTAGATGATCCGCCATTCATTATAATTCTTTATTGGCTAAATGCATACTGTTAGATTTTAGTAATTGATTGAATTCAATAACATAAATGCTTGGAACAAATTAATCGTTTTACCCCTAAATACCTCTCTTATTAACTAAAAGAACGTTGCAAAAATTTCGTTTTGCATTTAATTCTGAAGAATTCCTACAAAAAAATCAATTATTTTTAAAATTGCTGTTCTGAAGAAGTGTGCAAGCAGGAATGTAAATCTATAAATAATGTCTTCCATCTCTAAATATTACAGCACCTGCCAATAAGTTGAAATCTGTTCTATTATATTATATATATATTATTACATAATATTACCTACTTCATTACTCATAAATTAATTCATAAATTAATTATTATGTAATAAGATCATATGTACACAAAATAGATTTCAATAATGTTTTAAAGGACTAGTTTCTTAAATGTATGAATTCTTAAATAGTAAAGAGAATAAACATAGAATTTGAATTATGTAGAAAAAAATTTATTTTTTAAACAGCCTACTTGTTTGTCAACGCCAACTGCATCCAGGCCGTTGTACATGATAGAAACCCATCCATCTTTAGAAGAAAGAACAAAAAGAGCCATTAATGCCTAAATATAATATTCCCCTTAAAATAAAAAAAGTAATTCCCACATGCAACATTCTTCAATCAATTTATCGAATTTACATTCAATGCAATGACGATAAAATCTGAAACAATTTTGTTCAAAATTTTACAGCAAATAACTGGGTGTTGAAAACTTACCTGTCCAAGATCGTCAAAGTTATACTTATGATTGACCCAATCATTTTTGCTGTTCTTAGCAATGCATTCTGTTCGATTTGTGACACCGTGAATATCAGGCCCAATACAGTGGTAGAATGTTCCCTTAAACAACTAAAACGGTAAGAAAAATGCTGGAAAAATTAAAAACCTGTACACCCAAAATACCAAATATTACGAAAAATGTGCAAACGATCAGCACAATGTTTCCGATTGGTCTGAGAGATGAAAGTAGAGTCTGAACAACTAGTTTTAGTCCAGGTGCTCTGCTGATCACCCTAAAATCAGGAAACTTAAGATGATTTTAAAAGAGTATTAACTTTTCTTAGACAGACATAAAACATACATTTCATGTTTTGTGTTAAGGTATAAATATATATATATATATATATATGACTAAGACTTCCATCTTAAAAAGAAAATGTGTAATTTTAGCTATTATGGATCTTAAATACACTTCACTGAAATTGCATTGGAAAATTCAATAGCACGTATTTTTTTTTACTAATAATGGGGCTTTGACTATAATGGAATTGTATAAGAGCATAGAAAGAATTCTATGATGTTTACATTGCTTACAATAAGAAACTGGTGCATTAAGTTTTGTTTACCTTAATGGTCTTAACGTTCTTAAAAGCCGGAAAACTCGCAAAATATTGAATATTCTATTGCCACGAGTCGAAACAAGCGATATGATAATATCAAGGAATGATATGAAAACAAGAATTCCATCCATTACATTCCAACCTAAATGTTCAACACAGTTATGATATATTATGTAATCTATTTAAAACCTATCATCAAAATATAATAAGAAATCGTGATTTGGAAGATTAACAAAACTCACAAAAAGTAGTGCCTGGCTGAATTTAATAGAGGGTCAGAATTGAAGGTTATAAACAGTAACGTTATAACTTTTCTATCTCTTTTTTTCTATGCACGTGGCAGAGTGTGAAGCGCAGACTCTATTGTATATGTGCGTCCGTTTTTGCTTTCTTCCATGTGCGTTCTTTGTGAATCTATGCTGAGTAATGTTTTGTAGATATTGTTTAGCGAAAATAAAATAAAAGCTTTTCCAAAATTTCTATTTCATATGAGACTTTCAACATGAACATGATGATGATAATTAAAGCAGATTTTGAAATTACAGCGTTGCTGCCGAAAGTGATGCTCAATTCATTGTATATGTACAAACTGGTTGCATACATGTATATAAGCATATGTTTATTCATGTTTATGATTTGTTCCAGAATACGAAACGTGAAGAACGTTTTCACGACCAAATAAGCGACCCTTAACCCGATAATATTCAAATGAAAATGACCAGATCGTGTCGTGACAAAAATCAAGGACTGGCTGTTCTGAAGCAGTTGTGTAGGATCTGTACAAGTAGATTTATAGACATATTAAGGTAACGCTTTGACAATTTCCTTTAATTAATCCGTTTAACCAACTGTACAATTCCAACTAATCCAGCTTTTCATTCTTAGCAAGGTAAGGTATTACTAACAACTTGTTTAGAAGAAAGGCGGCAAGATGTTATCAGGGTCGAAACCCGAAGCCAAGCACTGCTATTCAAGGAGGAACCTGGAATGGTAAAGGATCACTAGTTACCATGGAATCGATTTTGACTCACAAACAAAGCTCATGGTGCGGAAATGTTCTCAGTGATTGTGTGTTGTGATTCCTTAGCAATTTAGTGTATTGATTTGGCCTAATAGTAGCCGTCCAGCTATTTGATGACATAACGTATTATAGCAAATGGATCAATTGGAAATCTACAATGAATAAAAATCCCTACACGTAAGCCTAACCTAAGAGCACATGACGGAGAAAGTCCCGGATACCAGCTGCACCGCATTTTGATTGCTGAGTGTGCGTCCGCTCCGAGAATCTCTTTAGTCGAATCTGGGGACCACCGGGGACTACTCGTGCGCTCAGACGTTTAGCTTTCCACTGTCATATATAATCAAACCTGATAATACAATAAAAGAAATCAAATGAAGTAAATTCATCACCAAGTAAATCCATTGCACGCTATTTATAATAATCACCTTTCACAAACACTTAAAGATTCGGAATGTACTTATTCATTGATTAAATTTTGTTTACAATTCTTTCATCTTCCTTGATTGTTTGAACACCATTATGCCACACTTGTCCCATAACCTAACTCATAGTCGGGTTTATTACTTACTTGCATTTATATATAATATAGTTCTAGTTTAAGATATATTCAAATAACTAATCTAAAATAAGATTTCATTGTTGTAATCTATAAAATCTTATTTGTAGGAATTATTAGTTATGACTGATTGTAACAATAATCTTAATATGAAAAGTGTTATATTTAATGCAATGTGAACGTTCATGAACCAATGGGAAATTGTTTTTTTTAATTGCATTGCAAGAATATTACTCTCCTAGATGAATTTTGGAATACACTGAATATTCAAAAATTCATAAAATAGAATAAATTTTAGAAATAATATATACATATTGTAGCTACCAAAATTCTCTACAAATTTAATGCCATTAAAATTAGTAGTTTAGAGACTTGCAATAATTTTGAATAGGCAGGTGACCTAATTCTCAAATTAATTCATTGTACATAGAAATCTCAAACATTACATATCCACTATGCATGTTTAAAAATTCCAAACTAATCCAACACAATAAACAGGAGCCGCAAATGCCTTTGGCACATTGGCATTGAGAAATTTTATAGACATATTCAATTAAATCACTTTTGTATTTAAAAAGGAATGTTATGCATTTTCTTATAATATTTAAGAATCTTTAAACAGAAATGGGCTTGAAATTTGGCGGTTCCAGCTTCAAGAAATTATGAAATTTTCTACTTTTCAAGGGCTGAATTTTTCACTAGCAAAAGCTTAGTTTTCTAAAAATAGCATTCATAAATTTAAAAAATATATCGCAATTACCTACTTAAAACAATTTGATGAGTATTTCGAAATATAATTTACGAATTTTCCATATCTGGATTTTTCCTTTATAAAATGTCATAGTCTATCTCATTCTTGGCATAAAGTGTATATAATTTATCTAGAACTGAATTATACACGATTAATTTTAGGTGTACTTTAAAGGATAATTTGCATTTGGTATTCCATTTCACTCATGGAAAAAATCTCTTCTATTTAAAAAAAATATCCTAAAATTTTATGCAATTAATCAAGAGAATTTCATCTTAAAATCTCTTCAAATAGTACTTTAGAAATCACTTCCTAATATCAAGAAAATAATTTCTATTTTAATATATAGGAGAATTATATCTAGAAAATGATAATTTTGAAAAAATAATATTAATCATGCACATAGCACAAAGTCAATAATTTATATAAATCGCAATGCATAATTTTCCCTCTGTTGTATAAACTCTATACTCACAATCACTCAAAATAGGCAGGCATTTTTTAAATGTAACCAAATGTCCTTGCATTAAATGTTAACAATTTGCAAATAAATTTGGAGTTTAAAAATTTAATTAGGCTATGATCTTATAATTAAATGGATAAATACATTACTTAAGTGAATATAAATAAATACTTATACTAAACTAATATTACTAATTATTATACACTTTGAGATGCCATGTGGTAACTTCGAATAATTTATTCCAATATATCATCATTAACAGGCGCGGCTTTAGGGGGGGGGAGGAGGCACCCGGGGCTAGTGCTACCCTTTTTGGGGATTCTTAGTTTTTTGTAAAAGTGTCTTCCTCAAATATTTTTTATGTTGATGCTTGCAAGTTTCATCCGACAATTTAAGGTGAGCAATGCATTAATCTGGACATTTAGAGGTTACATTTTACAATGAAGTTTTCTCTTGGAGTTATTTTTGTTTAAATTCAATTTTAGTTTAAGTTTTTGAAACAAAATTGGATGGTGCCCCCCAGTTTTAAAAATCTTAAAGCCTTGCCTTATCATTAAATTCAAAAGGTGTTTCAAATAAGAAAATAATATTTAAAAATTAACAAATTAGGTTTCTATTTTCATAATAAGAAATTGATTTACTAGAAAAATAAGAGATTTTTTCTGAGAGTGTGGCTAATTATTTCCTTAAATAAATTTAATCTCAAATCACACCCGCACTGTTCAGAAACTTTCATTTGAAATTCGTAAAAATTCGTTGGAGGTAAATCAATGAATGTTATACTCTTTTATGTGACATAATAGGAAATTATTGATTCTCCGGTGGAAAGCAGACTGCTATACGGATCTGTCTGATATTGTAATCATTTGTTGACAGTCATAACACGCCTCTTCTGTGAAAATTTAAGCGAAATAGGTCTGCAACTTTTCAATTATTTTGAAAACCGACAGACAGACAGACAAATCAACGCCGATAAATATAAAACTTCCTTGGCGAGGCAGAAACAATGCCTAAAGTAATTGTAGACAACTTAGACAAAGAACATAATTAGTGTTACCACTATTTAATCATAAATAATTACCACCAAATGAATATGCCAAAATAGGTTTTAAATGGCTTAAAATAGATTGATATAATACCTGACTTAACATACGCATGTTTGCCAATGAAAAGCCCTTTGGATATGACTTTTAAGGACATCTCGATTGTGAACACTACTGTAAAGACATAATCTGCTCGATCAAGAATTAATCTTTCCTAAATAGAACTAGGGTGATATCTAGAAAGACAAGTCTTTAGTTTGCCTGACCCACTATGATCTTTATTGTACATTGTTACGTCGCTCATTCATAACTGGATCTTTGATCCAAGACCCGATTCATGAACCGGCTGCTTTAACCTTAAAAGCACCGGGTTTTGCTCTTAACAATACAAAAGCATTTCAATTTTGTGTCAATTGACCCATTTGGCGGTTCTAGTGTTAAACTCATAGCTATATATATTGTATGAAATATTCGTTAATTATATATAGGGATGTCAAAATCAATTTTTCCCTACAACTGAATGTAAAATAGAAGTTTGTGATTGACTAATGAATTATTACTCTCGTATTTATAAATTTATTTGACACATGCATTAAGCTTTTAGAATTGAAATATTAAAATATACATGTAAATCTCAACATTAAATTCTTTGCATAATTCAGAGTCTAAGTTTTCAGAAAAATTTGATGCATGCCCAACTCTTCTGAATATTATATTTATCATCATCACTGTATGAATTTCAGCAATTAAAACAGTTCTAAATGAAAAATAGAGAACATTTTCTTAACCTCAGCAAAAATGTATTATAAATTATGTATTCAATTATCTAATCTATTAAAAATAAATGAAATGACTTCGCACACCTTGAACATTTAGCGCTTTATCTATGCAGCCTACATAGAATGCTCAGAACCCCTACTATCTGTGGTTCAACAAAGTGTTAAAAGTTACAAATTCATTCTTTTTAAGAGATAAGGCTACTCTCTTCCATTGTTAATTGTATAATTGCATATGCTTCTGTTTCTTAAGGCTTCTAAGAAACTTTTCAAATAACCGAAAATGAAAGCCCGCGAAAATTTTTGCAAATAGACTCTAAAAATACTTTTAACAATTTTTTTAATATTTTGCCGACGTATTTTTGATTTAACCAATCAAAGTCAATTTCGAAAACTTAACAGGGGGACATTTCACCATGTCCCCCTTGCGGACATTACTGCTTCCTATCTTAAAACAAACACTAAAAAATAGGACTATGAGAAATATATTGAAAAAAACAAAGAGAAACATCTGCATGATCAGATCAATATAATTGGGCTAAAATGCCGTGTTTTTCTGAAAAAGTATAACATAAATTAGCTATGTTAAGACAAGATCGATTTGGGATTGTTGTAGAGCAAATTCAGTGCCCAGCATCGGCTCAGCTCGTTGACATGTCTGTTTATTAGTAATTGGCAATATATTCCGATATTTTCATTTCTCGTTAAGCTGTACTAATTATATCATCCAATTGAACAAAGATGTTTATGCAAAATTTCTATAGAGGTTTGTGATGTGAACAATATAATTAAATATTGTTTCGCAAAGCAATATATAATATAATAATAGTTAAGTTAAGAACAAATACCAGCCCATCTTTGTCGATTGTTGGCCGTTCCATCGCCAGTGTAATGCAATTAGCGCCAATGAAAAAAAGAACTGTGAAGTCAAAATATCTGTTTGTAACAATTCTAGTCACGAATTCACGCAATCTAAACCAAATAAAGTGGAAATTGTTAGAAAATGTCATCATCAACCTGTTTTCTGGTGAAAAAATGTATAAAGAATACTCTTCTCTGTCAAGAAAACAACCCTTTGGTTCAGGAAGCCAATTGGTAAAAAAACATTCCTAAATTTAAGTAAAGTTATTCCCAACATAATACATCACTTAACACCAAACTAATGTTGCCACACTGAAATCCTTATTCTAGTAAGCATACGTATATTTTTTAATGAATTGAATCAAATCACATCTTATTCCAGAACTTAAACGTTTTATATAGCACACTTAACAGTACTACTAGAGTTTAATGCTTTTTAAAACAAACATTAGCATTGGAAATTAATACTAACTGAAAAATAATAATTTATAATAATCCTTATTTATTTGAATATCATGACAGAGACACAGAATTCGAAAGCAAACAAATTGATAAATGCATATTTTTATTTATCCCCGTCTATAATGATTCGGAACATAGCATCAATTTTAAAATCCAATTTTGATGCATGGAATTCTTTCTTAAACGTTTTAGCTAGCCAATATATTAATTAAGATTTAGACGTATTTTCTAGTACTTCCTGCTTTCTCCATTATTGAGCTCTCATTTGATACTATCTGCATTATACCCAAACACTACTTTTTTAAATAATAATTGAGAAATTATACAACAATATAATACAAATATACTAAAAACTCGATAAGTCTTTCAACCTACATACAGTGCAGGTAAGATCAACCTTCCAAAGCAAGAAAAAAATTTAACCCAAAAGTGAATGAACATGATTTTCGTTATTTAAGATATGATTTTAGTAACCTTAATCTTTCCCTTGGATTCTTAGTGATGGAACATTCCTTTGCCAATTTGTATTTATATGGCGCATCCAGAGAATTTTAAATAATCCTAAGTTTTTTAAAATCCAAGCTAAACATGAAATGAAATAATGAAACAATGTATTTAAATAATCAGAATACATCTGACTAATCTATTAGTTTAATACGATCGTAGGTGTCTATCAGGGAACAGTTTTAAGAACTTTCTGCCCGAAAGAACATCAGTGGGCGGCTTCTTTGGTATCAGTCGTTTTTCCGCATAGGATTGCCTCTGAATAATCATGTCATTGAGGGAATGCTCCGTATTTGCTATTATGGAATAAAGATTTTCATCCACTTCTTTCCTAAGTGAATGAATGCTTTTGAAAGAGTCTATAATGCCTGACTTCACGAAATTTTCCTGGATATAGTCAATCTTGTCAATAAAAGAAGATCCAACCCCAAACAGTTGTCCCGTATGTAAGCTGGACCAAAAATAGAACGTTGAAAAGTTTCGAAGCGTCCTTTCGCGAAATTGATAACCTGTGTAACTTCTTTATAAGATGAAAAGTCCTGATGAGTTTCTTGGTATGGTTGATAATGTGGTCGTTGAAATTTAATCTTCTATCCAGTACAACTCCATGAAGGGTAATATTTTTAACGCTCGGAATGTTAGCAAATGCTTGAGAGAGACATTTCTTCTCTCGATCCATGTAGCAGTATGGTCAGCCCCTGAAATTTAGATTAATTGAGAATGAACTTGTTATTTTCGCACCAACGAAGAATATGATCAATGGCTTCTTTGGCTCCATTTGCTTATTCTTTGTCAGCTCTTCGGTAAAATCCTGGAATGAAGCAAGTAATGTCATCCGCGTATTTCACGAGGGCGCCTAGTGAAGATGATATTTGCAGATCGTCGTAAACAATGTTGAAAATAATCGGTCCGAGAATGTTCCTTGAGGGACTCCTAGGTTCGTTGGTAGCAGCGATGAACATTCATTGTTAGCCTTGACACCCTGTTGCCTATCCGTAAAGAAGCTTCTAATCAAATGAACAATATTGCTGTCAATAGAAGGAAATTCCAAAATCCTTCGAATAATAAGAGCATGTGGTACCCGGTCAAACGCCTTACTCAGATCGAAGGCGAACAGGCGGACATAATCGAAACCATTCTTGTAGAACTGAAGAATTCTTTGAAGCCCTTGGTCTGTGGATGAATATTTTCGAAACCCAAACTGATTCTTCCTTAAACACTTGTTATACGAATCCAATAGAAAAATGTCATAAACAAGACGTTCAAAGTGGCGGGATATGATTGGAGTTATTGCAACTGGTCTTAACTGATCCAATGTTTCCACTGTTGGCTTCTTTGGAATAGGACACACTTTGGAGGTTTGAACGAAGTAGAACATACCCTTGTTTTGAGACAGAGGTTATAAACATGGAGAATTGGTTCAGCAAGGTTATGCGCATTCTGCTTGAATACCCAATAAGGAACCCCATCATACCCACATGATGTTCGTTTAATTTTCTCTAGAGAATGATAAATCTGGTGTAGAGTAAATTTGGAAGGGTCAATGGATAAAGGCAATGACACTTCTGGCTCTGTGTAATTAGAATCAGTGGAGATTTTCGCAAACTGTTGGTTGATTTCTTCCGCCGAAAACGGAACTTTTCCCGATGAAACGGTTCTGCCCGAAAGATAGTTCATATACTTCCACCAGCCACGAGAAGCTTTGTGGTTGTTTATGGCCACAATATTGGACATAATGCTATGCTGGATTTCCTCGGAAATCTTCTTTTCCCCTTTGGTCTGGTTTCTTCTTCTGCTCTTAGCTTTTCGTTAACGATTAATATCATATCGAATCTTAGACAAAAATTAGGAATTGAAAGTGGAATCAATCCTGCAATTAATAAAAAGTATTGTATTTTCTACAGAATCTCTATCTAATAGTTAATATGAATACGAAATGTATGATCCGCTTGCACCATGGGTCCCAAGTCCCAATATATTTGCTACTTCAACTTTCCTTAATGCCGTATTGTTTATGCCAAGAACACTGCTTCTTAATATCTGAGTGACTGAACATCAGTTTGCACTGTTCAACGAAATGCGTTCAGTATCTAACCAGAAGCGAACATTATCAAGTTCAATTGAGCTGGTGAGGGATTTAATTGGACATCATCAAATAAGCAAGGGCAACAACCAATGAAAAAATCAGCTTACTCTATTTATTAGGGAAATTTGGACTTAAAACTTCATAAGAGGATCTAAGACTGCTTTCTCTGTTTAGTGATACCCACTAAAGTATGCTATTACTGACAGTAAGTCTTTGTGGTCTATCTCGCAAAAAGTTTTTAGTCAATAATTTCAGCTTTGAAAGATTACATATATATATATATATATATATATATATAGTTGAGAATATTTCCTACGTAATTTTTGATGTATAGACATGATTTTAATTTCAAATTTATGTACAGCTTGCTATTTACACGTGACTATAGATATTAAAGTTCACATTTACTTTCTGAAAGAATTTTTCAAAAATATTTTTATTAAATGTTGATATGCATGTTTCTTTAATAACAATGTAGCAAGTAAATCAACATAATTTAAAGCCAATTAACAAAAAATTCAAGCATATATGCCATGCACTATGCATCATAATTTACACAATTTGTAGCATAAATAAAATGAAATCTGTTTCTCATTAGGTGATAGGAAACCTTTTTATGAATTGGTTGCGTATTAGCAGCCATAAGCTTGTAATTACAATGATCTATACACCCCCTGATATGTATTTATGATTTGTTATCTTTCAATGGAATTTGACAAAAAATGATTTATGCTAAAATAAAGAGCATAAACTTTGCATGGACTGCTCACACCACTAATCAGCATCGATAAAATCGCATCTTCTGTTTTCAAATTAGCCATGCATTGCAGTATGCGAAGCAAACCAAAATTATAAAGGCAGTGCAAATTTAATAAAAACATGTTTAAGGCAAAACGTTTAACTAAAATAGTTTAAGAACTAAAATTAATGGAGAGCAAATGCTAAGCCTTCAATCAATTGATAACCTTTCATTTACAAAGACTATGATATTGAAGTTTACAATTTTGAAAGAGTTTAGCTCAATTTGTTCTAGTAAAATATCTATGTCAGTTGATTAAGATCTTCTAATTACATATGCTAGTAATAGTTGGAATCAAAACAAAGCTTTATGATTTATACAAAATTATGGATCCACTTGATTCAAACCCGAGATTTGAAAAATCAGTAGGGAAAACATTTGAAGTTTATGTATTTCTATATAATCTTGAGAACTGTGGTGATTGAATTTGATAATCAAAAAATGATGAAAATCCGATTGTATTCGAAACAATATTACCCAATTCCAAGTATGAGGTCAATGAAATAAGATCAATGATTGCCGCCCCAGAATGACTTTTTTCATTCTGTAAAGATACAAGTTAAAAGAATTAGAGAGCGGGGAGTGGCTTGACATGGTCCAGCATTTTGATACCCACAAAATTTATACAGAGAGCGACATAGATTCACTTTAGCATTTAAGAACGAAATATTTTTCATAACTTCCACATTTACCCCAGTTTCTGTCATCTTTGATTTGCTAAAATAATGAAATATTTTGCTAAAGCAAGTCAGCCTGCAATGCGTCGAAATATAGCACATGCTGTGCGATAGATTGTAATAATAAAAATCTACTAATATCACTTCCTATCAACTACAACTCACAATAGTAATAAACAAAAAGTTATACGTAACAAAACTTCTAATGATTCATAACAGGGTTACGGGGTCTAACACTTAATACAAAATGATATGAAACTTAAAATAAAACGTTCTCTAAGGTATAAACAAACACATTATCATTCATGAGAGTTGTCAGCTCTGAGTCATTGTTAGCACGTTCAAGAGGTTGAAATGTCAAGTTAGATGCGTAGAAAATTGATCAGAAGAAAAAACGCAGATATTTGGTAGGAAATAGCTGACAACACTGTTAAGGACCTATTTTTAAACTAGGGTTATCTAAGTTTATGAGGTGAAATATTTAATAGTGTACGGCTAAAGGAATGTGTTTGGATAAAATATAAAATTTGAATAGTGATCCGTGTCATGCAAAAAAATTGAATAGCTATAAATCATTCAGAGGTGTGCGTTGGTATCAAAATATTACCTTCAAGGAATTTAATATTCCCTAAAAAATCAATTAAATCTTATAGCTTTAGGATCTCATGCACATCATGCACTTCTAAAGAAGTAAAGATATATACATACACAGTACTGAAAACCTATGCGTCTCATGACTTTGAAATTTACAAAAAATTTAATGAAAATAGAGTTCATTGAACAAATTTCTCTCAGACGAATGCAGAAATTTATAAAAATTGATGAATTTGAATCTTACCGATTCATCAATTGCATCAGGGTCTTCATATTTGGTCGATTGAGGCGTTAGAACAGGTTTGCCAATTGATGCATTTCGTGAATTAACGGAATTTGAATCACTTTGCTTCGAAACTTGAGGTGTTGACATGAAAGAAAGCCTCCTAGCAAATATAAATTGTTAAATTGCTTTTTTCATAGCAATATATTTCAAAACTAACTTTAGCAAAAACAAATAATTAGCAATTATAGATCTGACCTGTGACCATGGTTGGTAGTTTTATGCTTTTTTTGAAAAATACGATTAACACGGTTTTTATTTTCTATATTTTTTTAAACAATATGGAGAGAATATGAAAAACAAACTTACTCCAAACTCAAATGAGCAAGTCAACATTCCTATTAAATAAAATACCCGTCAAGTGTTAAAACCTCCTGCAAAATCAATAGGCTGAAAATGTGTTTTTTTTCAAAGATATTAAATGTGCTTTATTTGTAATCTATAGGTGGTGATTTAAACAGTTTATTTTAAACATACCAGCTCTGCCTCTGACGTTCATTTTTGTAAAAAAAAATTAGAGATAAATGTAGTACTCGCTAAAAATTTGAAATTTAAATGAATGTAGAAAACTTTACAAGTATGTAATATTCTCATTGAAAAATTTATTATTTATGAATTCCTTAAAACGTATCACTAGGATCTATCTGTCTGGTTTCAAGTAAAACACTAGAGTAAATTTCCAGCAGCTTGGCGGCACGGAATTAATATGAATTCTACTCAATTAGCAGCAGTCACTAACAATTGAAGCATTTCAAGTTCAGTTCGCAATTCAAACGGATATACAATTGATATTTTCATTTAAAATCAAGGAGCATCCTCATGTAAATCACATATGAATATCAAATTTCCTATATAATTACCAAAATCAAATAGAAATATATACAAATTACATGAAACTTCAATGTAGTTTTTGATATCATATTATTATGTGTTTCTTCCTTTTTATTATAGGTTAAGCCATCCATTGTTTGATAGCATTCACCAGTTATAATCAAATTCTTCACTCATGTCCAAATGTTCAAAATCAATTTTTGCACAAAATTTTATCCTTATAACTGAAATAATTAAATTGCTTTTGTTACATTTACGTTGTCAATTTTCCATATCATTCTCCAATGACGTCTTAACTATTGAACTTACCACATCACCAAAAACATTGAGGTACATCATTTATTGCAGCATTTGATATCCAATCTCGATTTCAAAAGGTTGTGAAGAATGATATGTTGTTAAGAAGCCATGAATATTTTCATTCACTGTTTGGAAATGGGAATTTTTAAGGATAAAAAGGAAAAAGAATAAGATTCTGGTGATGACTGCACCAGAAATGAAAAAAAATCATTTGAACAATAATCTAGCCACCTTTGCCTAAAATTCAAATCTAATGAGGCAATCAATAATAAAATCATATTTTAAGTGAAGTAAAGAAATTTCATCAGAGGAATATGAAAACACATTTAAACTTGCGAATGTCCATCAAGAAAAACCACATTTGATCGTAATATGATTTTAATATCTCCTGTAACAACTGTCTAAATCATTTAAAATATAAATGTTTTCAATATATAAATATCGGCCTGGTTCGATATTTCCTTTTTATGACTGCTCTAACAATTGTATTGTAAAAGATCATTGACTAGGCTCGATTAAATCTTTATTGCCCACATGGGCATACATACTTTAATAAAGTTGTAAAATAAGTGTTGTTTAATTTACCAAAGATTAGCTGGGTATTTCTTTAAATCACTTCACAAGGTTATTATAAAGGTGAAAAAGCCATAAATACTTGAAACAAATTTAAAGGCTGTTGTAGAAGGCTTTGATTTCACCTGCAATCATAATCCATGTTAATTGTGCATTATGAAATGTGAGGGTGAGAACTTTGTGTTCCGAAACTACTTGAAATTCACTAGAGATCTATGAGAATTTACAGAGTAACTGCTAATTGTCATGCAGGATTATTTTCGTTCTCTTGAAAGTTAGTACATTCAATGTCAAACTTGGTAATTTGGCAAACCCTTTCAATAGCATTATCTAGGTACAAACAAATTTCACTCTTTCATTTGCGTGTAGTTAAATTCTAATGATGTATACTGAATTGCTTTTTCCTTTCATAAATAATATATACATTCAAATTATATAGTGGCGTAGCCAGAAACCGTCATCACATCACGGACACCAGAGAGCAGAAAACTTATCGCTTATGGATAAAGCGCTTATTAAAATACCGTTTTTTGAGATACGCTGCTTGTGTAATTATGAAATTCTAAGACGAAAAGTATTGATACCCCATTTAATTGGCTTGTAAACATTCAAGAAATTCTCCAGAGCATTATTCTGAAACAGAATACTCTCTTGTTCAACAAGTTCTCGCTATTTAAAAACAACTTTTCACCTGTGGAGATACAAAATACTTCAATGAAAAGTTTCTTGACGGTTGCAGGATAATTGAGCACATCACAATTTGGCACAGTTTTTGAAGTAAAGTAGTCTATTGCTCGACGTTCAATCGCACCATGGGCACAAAATTGCGTTGCTTATTGTCTTTTGGGTCTACGCTTATTAGCGAATGGGCTATAGTTGCGTATAGAAATGCTTCCTCATTAATAAATTTCAACTAAATAAGTGACGTAATTTCAACTTTCAATTTCAAAGTCATGTCAATTAGGTTCAAGCACTAGGTTTTTTGGGACACCTAAGGATACTTTTATTCGGAGAATTAAAGATTCAATGGCGCTTTGACTGGTGTCCTTTGGCTACGCCACTGATATTTATATTGCACAGTGAAATGATTTTTAACTACATTGATAAACAAAAAACACTTCATAGTTTTGAGGAAATAGAATTTTTTATATTAAATTTATTTTCAACCACTTAACAAATGTGATAGAATGACTAATTTGAAATCAGTGCACAATCTCAATTGTAGCATAAAAGTGATAAACAATGAAAAAGATTTGTTTTGTTCACTAGTGTTGTCTAACTACTACACACTTACAGTTAAACTTAGTTCAAAAACCATACATTTTAGACCAAGTGTTATAAGCTGTCAAAAACTTATTGGTCCATGTGCTAGTTTTGTACCTATATATCATGGTTAAGACTGACTAAATACTAACCTTTCCATTAAACAATCACAAGAGTCATCAACATCCCTACAACAAGATAACATGGAATATCAGGAATCAACTTACCGTTCAACGGCTGGTGGTAATTCATTTAAACACTGTTCATAAAGAACGTACTCCAGTTTTGCATCATACAGAATCTGCGATTGATTTTGGACATAGTTGTTATTGTTTGCTAAATACATGTAATTTTTTCAAATTTCAATCAGACATACAACTTGTTTACATGGAAAAGTTTCAAAGAAATAGGCACAACGGGTGAAGTTATTGTGAAGTAAGTTTAAAAAGGTCAATTTTAATTTAAGTATGTCATAAATGTCAATTTGCAATAATTCCGATAATTATTTTTATTCATTTTATTAGGGATATACAGTTAAGCAGAACAATGTTGTTTTTTTGTTGTTCAAATGCCATTTTTTCCTTAAAGGTCGTTATTATGAATTAATTGGAATTAATAAAATTCCAAGTATAAATTTTGAATATATGTACTACCTTAAATATTTAAAACTAAGGCGGTTAATTTTTTGACATAAGAACTTCCTATTTTGTCCACAAAATATCACCAAAAAACTAAGGAATTTTGACCTTATATTGACGTAATTATATTTTTAACTATTTCAAACTAAGTATCGATTGCCTAAAACATTTTATAAATAATTACTGTTTGCAGATGAAAAAATATAATGTTTAAAGTTTTCAACAGAAAGTTATGACATTTAGTATGTTGCTATATGAAACAACTATATATTTAATTAAAACTCATAATTGGACAAATGCATCATAAACATAAATCGAAATTTCTGCTTTGATCATATAATTTAATGTCTTCAATTAGGTATAAAGTAATGGTTCTAGAATACCAAAGCAAAAACGCACATGCTGTAGGATTTTTAAACCTCTAACCTGAATACGTATTTTCATAATCACACGAAGTTTTTGATTGGCTCATCTTTGGTGCAGATCCTCGCCGTTCTTCAGGAAGAGAAAGGCTCTCACTGCATTCATTAAGCTAAATTTGCTGTTAACTTCCACGATGATTGGCTAGAGAAAGCCTACATTTATTTGAAAAAGGCTTAAATTAGAAAGCCCGTCCATGCTAACTGTTGGAGTGGCTAATGGCGTTGCGGCGGTTTGTATGATTGTAGGTGGTAATCGACCGATACGTTCAATCATTCGACGTTTCGGAGAAACCCGTTGGGGAAGAGCATTACCTAAATATATTACGTCTCAATTTTGGAAATGGCAAAAATTAATAAAAATTGTAATATTCGCAAATAATATATTTTCAATATGGATGCAAAACCAAAAAATTATATACACTAGTGAACGAAATCGAGAAAAAAGTATTAAAATACGTAAGCAAATGAAATTGTATTCAATCAAATGCGCCTCCGGTGATTTCTTATTAAAGAGACGGAATGAATAAATTAAATTTGTGTAAGCATACTATCAGTGTGTTATTTGTATAACAATGTATTCAATGAAAAGTTGAGACTTAATGCAATTGCAATTAAGAATCATTGCGTACATCGGTTGTATCATTTTTATCAGGGGTGTAGTCCTAAAATTTACAGGGGGCATTCATCAATTGCCAATTCAAAATCAGCATGTAAGAGACATGTATATTCACACAAATTGTATAATTTTAAGTGGGAAGTATATGGCGTATACCATAAACTACAGCCCTGATTTTTATCTACCAGTAATAACAGCAAGATTCAATAATATTCATATAAAACTGAAAAGATTCTTATTGATCCCCCAGTCCTAATTTTGACGAAACAACCTCATTTATTAAATCTCACACACAAAACGTTACGATACTGTCGAATAAAAGAGTGGGCCAGGAAAGAATTTCCAAAATTTCTGAATATATAAACAATGCATACCGATATAATTTTTTTTAAATACTACCATCACACAAATCAGTAGATTTATATTTATAAATGTCAATTGAAAGCATATCTATAAATGTTAATTCTACATTAAGAATTATTAAAAAATTCTTGGTAATTCAACTAAATGATGAGGAGAAAGTTTATAAATGCATAATTCAAGACTCAAGAAATTTACGTCCATTAGCCAATTAGTAAGTTAGCAACGTCTTTTGATTATTAAATGAAACTTTAGTGCATGTAGTAGATTTGGATATAAGCCATATTTCACATTTAAAAGTTAGCCCTTTGTTTGTCTAAGTGAATAAATAGTACAACCTTGGCCATTTCGCAATCGTGCACTGTTGTGCGGAGAATCAAATCTCCTATTGGCTTCAGAACTGCTAATTTTAGATTTTTTGTCATCCTAAAAAAACAATAAATAATTTTTAATAACTTATGAAAGTATACACGAATAATTGCAACTCAACTAGTAATTTAGAGACAATATAATGCAGACGATGATATAAAAAATATTAATATAACTCTACTTACATTAGAAATGAACAAATAATATAAAAACAGCACATATAAATAGTAGTCAGACATTTTAACTAGGTCACAGTGATGGCCTAAATACGAACACATATAACACAAATGAACAAATTCAAACAATAGAAGTTGTTGAAACATTTCATGCTTATAAAAGTATAATAGATAGAAAAGATTAATTGATGAAACAACCCAAAGTATGCGCAATTGCATGCTACATGTAAAAATAAAGAAAACGATGGGCTTCAATTTTTTAATACCAATACTTGGCTATGGTAATTTAATTCCAATTCGTGAATTTAGAGTAATCGTATTTCTTAGAAAAGCAAATTCATCTATGGTGTACTTTTTACAATCTGTTAGTCATTTCGACATTTGTTTCCTAAGAAATGAAACTTTACCTTGACGTATTTATGCTTTGAGCAGGTGTAGTAGTGCGTTTGCTCCCCACACTAACTCTGTCCATTTTTTGATTAAAACGTTCATAGTGAACAAGACAAATAGTTATTAAATATCTGTTTACCACCTCCGCCAGACACACCCCAAACATTATTAATTTTGTGTTTGATTATGATTAACATGATTATGGAGTTTTCAAAAACTAATCTATCGTGAAAACGATATATTATTGCGCAATGTTTATAATAAATAAAGTTTTTAATGAAAATTCCGAAAAATGTCGTAAAACCGCAAGCAGAGTTGAAATTGTACAAGAATTAAACGAATCCCTTAGAAAATATGAGAGAAAGATATGCATGCAGGGAAAATACAATTACATATATAAAGAAGACAATTTGGGACTTCATCAAACGATAGGCTTGTAAAAACAATAATTGAATTACAAATTGAGTGGCAATGCAAATGTCGATGCAAGTGTCGAAACGAACGATTTAAGATTTTTTTCAGAAATCAATAGTTAGGTTGGAACAGCACTGTCCAGTCAAAATCAGCTTAATTATTTATATTTAATATTGGAATCTGATTATGAAGCATGTTAAACAATATTTTATTATTCTTGAACTGAGTTAATTTATATATATATATATATATATATATATATA
>CABFPE010000090.1:591176-602824 GCA_900660155.1 Hofstenia miamia
ATATATATATATATATATATATATATATATACAATATATTATTGTATGCATGAATATGCATACAGGCCATATACGTGGTTGTGCTAGGAAAGCTCACATTTATACTTTTGTTGATTATATAATGAAGAATAAATAATGTAAATTTCTTTGAATTAAAAATTAATGATTTAAAGCAGTGTTTAACCAAATCAAATCGAATATGTCCTAGATGTTTATAGGGTTTCAAAATTAACTATCTTATATAGCTTTTCAAGTTTAGGAACAATACCTTAAATAATTACTAATAATCCATGTAAATAAGGTTTCTGGTCTGAAAAAGATGAAAAAACGCGAGTCAACGACTGCATGTAGAAAAATAACAAATGAAAAATTTATTGTCAAAGTTCTACTAATTTATTAACTTTAAACCAGGCAATTTTCTTGTATTACTTGATGACATAATTCTTCTAAACTTCCTTATGCTCAATTAAAAAAGGCATTTGCCTACTGTTCTGAATTCAATGATCCTACGAAAATATGGGTAATGTAATCTACTTTTAGTATTTATTGGGTGGAAATATTTTGAAGTTTAATCACTTGACCGAGTTTTAAAACGCTACAGACTATTCTACGACCTCAGATCGGATGGCGCCTAACTAATATGCATTAGTATGTAACTGCATTGGTTGGATACTAAGCGTGTTATAGCGTGTTATAGATTGAAGATACTACATACTGCTCGACTATATGAGTTTGGAAATCAAATGTTAGGAAAGTCTCATTCGAATGTTAGCGGTAATTAGGACTTATATACATAAATCTAACAAGATGTTAATTGTTGCAGAGTAAATGTATTTGTTTGTATTTTGAAATAACGAAACTGATTTTAGTTTTTAGAGACATTTGGTTTTTATTATAAATAATTTCCAATTTGTCGACATTTTAATATTAAAAAATGTGATAAATTTAACAAACTAATTCATTGAAATTATATTCGTTAGCAATGTTAAGTATTGTATCATATCTTATAAAAAAGTTATTTTCTAAATCTGAAAATATTTTGAATGTGAACCATCTCTTCACTAATTAAATTCTGTATTCCTAACAAACTTTTACAAGTTCAAACATGTCATGTTCGAGACCAAATGAGAGAATGATTATTAATCGTAATCGGATCACTATTTAAGAATAATAAGATTTCTTTGATATTTGTTACAAATAATGTGCAACCAGTACTAAAAAGCTGCTATTCATCAATATATAATTAGACAGGTGAAAATGGGTGTTTAATTGTTAAGATCTGTTTGAATTTGTTATTAAGGGTAGAATACGTGCATGACAGACGTTACCTCTCCACTGAAGCCTTCCACCAAAATAGCTACCAACAGATTGAAAAGAACGTAGTTACCAAAAGTCATTAAGGCGATGAAATATACGGCCGCCCACTGAGTGGTATGATACATGCCATTGTAGAGAACAAGATACCACGCTTCTTGTGTAAGAATCTAACCAATTAAAATATCTTACTCAATGTATTACATGCTCGTAGTACTGAATTTCAAAAATTTACCAGATTCGAGAAGAGAAATGGCAATTTAGTAGATCTAAGCCCTTGAAAGGATTTAAAAAGGAGGCAAGGGTGGTGCTTGGACATGCAACATGCACAAATTATCCATGCGAAATTTAAATGTGATGTGCGAAATAAAAGATATCCATTTTTCAGAAAGCTTGCCATATGTTCTTGGAACATAATCAGCCAACTATCATTGAATATATGGTATGTCACAGGGGTGGATACATAAAACCTTCAATGAATGTTACGCCGGAACGTCTGCATATACAAGTGTAAACATTAGAGTATACGTGTCGGTGTAAAATTATTCAAAACTAGTGAGAATCAACGGTGGATGGATGCATACCGGAATCCTCCCCTGGATTCACCATTTGTTTAGAATAGCATAGTTTAAACATAACATTTTCAACTCATCGTGCATCATCGTGATCAACTTTGATCAACTTATAATATATATATATATATATATATATATATATATATATATATACACATATATTATTGTTATACACAATTATACACAACTGTATTTCCCTGTATTTCGAATAAGTGCGAATAAGTCGCAATCATGCCGAAATGTTAGTTAAAAAGAGAAAACAATTGAAGAAGTCTAGGTTAAAGTATGCGAGTTTTTAGTAAGTAAAGCGTTAAGAGTCACTAATCTAATCTAACATCTACAAAGCTCTACAAAGCCAAAGACTCTAGTACATAGTTGCAATTAAGGTGCGGTAGCAATGTTGAGGTAATAATACATGGACGGTCATGGACGGTGACAATGGTTGAGATGAACAATTACAGCACGCTTCTAATATCAAAGTATATCCGATAGACCTTCCAAAATCTTTGTGGAAATATTTTCATGTGGGTTGAAAATTTTGAACCCAGTTAAAAGCAATCATAGTTTTAGGAAAATTTCGATTGTGATTGGTTGATTTAGTTTTAATTACGTACCATCGAAATACACGTCATAATACGATGTTGATCTATTTTGGAAAAGCCTGGGAGTTGTAAGTTTAAATTTTAATTGTACGTAAAAGTGAACACTTATGCTGTAATCGATATGAGAATGATGCAAACATTGGTAGGGTTAAACAACTAATGAGAATGATGTACTACCTATAGATTGACTATGATTTCGAAGATGAAAAGGAAATTCATAAACCGTTCATGTACGTTATAGAGGACAACATGACATCTAAGGCGGAGTGTTACCTCTTTAAAGCCTTCCATTATGAGGGCAATGAGAAGATTTTGAAGGATATAGTTGCCGAAAGTCATTAGAATTATGAAATAGATGGTCATGTAAGGTGATACATTAGCCATTGCGCGAAACATTATTAATTGCCAGTCCTCTCCCGTCAATACCTAAACATAAAACGAGTCGAAATATATCTACATATTTTAGATGATTATGTGTATTACATAAATAAAAGAGCATTTTAAGCATGACATGGAATTGACTGCTTTCTTGTGGTATATCCTGTTACATAAAAGTCGCCTTGACAAATACAATAGGTGAAAAGAATAATAGAGTTAATTCAAGGACACATTGCATGTTAGTAAGAATATTAAAATGCTTTTGTTCAAAACTCCGTTTCCTTTTGATTAATTAAACCAATTTTAACAAAAACAGAAACTTCACTCCAGCAGGCAATGAAAAATAGAGAAAACGTGAAAGTATAATATATTCGCCATTTTTCTATACTGCATTTAGCAATTCCATGTGTGAACAAACAGTTTCGCTACGAACTTAGGAATTGCAAGTATGTAAACACTTGCATTAATATTAATCAATAATTCCGTCAGAATTTAAGATTTTTTCTAGTTACATAGGATAGGGTAGCAAAATTTTGTTTTTTTGAGGTTACACTCTTAATCTCTAGTAGAAAAGTGGAATTATTATGTAGATAAATACACTTACACCAACAAAATTGATGATGCAACTAAAGACACCCAGAAGTCAATTACTGAATCTGGATTCAATGAAGAAATATTTCCACTTTTCTTGTGATAACCTTCAGAAAAAATATCAGTGGCGGCGTAAACAATTCTGGGTAAGGGTGGGGCGGAGCAAGTTACATTTATTACACAGTACATTGACAAAATAATAGCACTTTTTCTGAAAAAAATGATCTTAGGGCGTGCAACCGCCGCCGCCACAATAAGTTATGATCTTAATAACTCTCTTTGGTGGGGCGGAGCAAGTTACATTTATTACACAGTACATTGACAAAATAATAGCACTTTTTCTGAAATTTTCTGAAAAAAATGATCTTAGGGCGTGCAACCGCCGCCGCCACAATAAGTTATGATCTTAATAACTCTCTTTTATCATGTAATTCCATTGTTCCCCTTATCTGTTTATGCAAAAAAGTTTTAAGCAGCGAATTTCATTTATATATTCAAGATAATATATGTTGGATTTCAATTGAAACCTCCGCATTATTTTCTAATAATTGAAAATTCGATAGTAAAAATAGGTGTTGCTAAATTATTAAATATATTTATTTTTAAAAGCTTTTCAATTTTTCAATATATTTTTTCATTAGCAAACGTTAACATTTTGTATTTGAAGAAATTTTCATTAGATTTTTTCAATATTAATAGGCCATTAATTGCTGTTAAATTTCGAAAAATAAACTTAAAACAAATAATTTCTGTCAATTATCAATTCTAAAGTAAATAATTCATTGTAAACTATTTTGCTTGGCAATTTCCAACATTGCTTGCTCTATGGTAAACACAAGCAATTTGATTGGATAAAATGAATTTTAGTATGACAATGTTTAGTGGAAATTGGTCACAACACAATTCACCTGGAAAACAGTAACAGCTGCCCACAGTAGTGAGTCGAAGTTTTTTCTATCGCATTCTCTGGTGCCATCTTCATTTGTCCAGCAGAAACGACAGCCAAAAAGATGCATACCAAGAATACTAAAAAATTTTAGTTCATATTTTTCCTTGCAACAGTTATAGGCCTACACATGCTTAAATTTAACACATTTCTTGCAAAGTACATATTTTGTATGAAAAATGCTAACACCATACATCTGATTCACATTGAATTTATCACAGAGATATACGTAAAAGAAAAATAGAGTTTTTTAGTAACACCCCCATTGCTGCTGCTTTGATAATCATTCACCATGCTAAGGTAAACCTTATTGTACGACACTTTTACAATAATTTTCTAAAAATTTATTATTTCAATATGAATTGAAGACGTAGAAGTTGTTTTCTACAATTTACTAACTACATGCATTTAATTGCAGTTACTAATTTTTACAAAGTAAACTGCGTGCGAGATATAAATAATTATGTGCAGGTCTATGATTTTTTTCAAAATACAAAGATGGGAATGAGTTGTATGAAAAAAAACATTAATTAAAAATAGTTCATTTCTCTTAACCCAATGTTATATTTTTATAGAAATATCAACTAACATGAACTTAATAATCTAGTAGTAATGCTATATTTAAGTTCTCAAATTGTGAAATAAAGGGTATTAATGCAAAATACCTAAAAATAAACAAAAACAGCATAAGAAGACCAAGAAACGTGACGACGTTGTCCATTGTTTTAACCATAACGAAAAGTTGTCTTCTTAAGGCAGGCATGAAACGTACTAACTTTAGGATTCTCAGCAGACGAAAAGTTCTTAAGACAGACAGTCCACCTCCGCCATCCTTGTCTTGTACGAGTTCCACCACACTATATTATACATATGTCTACACAATTTCAACAAACGCAGAAATACCTCATTACGACAATAAATCCGTCGAACAAATTGAATCCATTTCTAATATAGGCAAGAGGCCCAAAGGCCAAAATTTTTAGAAGCATCTCAATTCCAAATATTGTGGCAAAAACAAGATTGCTTATCTCCACAATTCGAGAAAGGAGCGCCGGCTAAATATTCCATTTACAATACATGTGCACTATCTAACTATTATAATTAGACAATGATTTAAAGAAGAAAAGCGTTAACAATTCTGAGCTACTAACCTGTTTGTGATATTCGATCCCCATACTAAAAGTATTAAGAAGGATGCACAGGAATATTGTGTAAGTGAAATGTTTGTGCTCAACTGCATATTTCAATCTTTTAAAACCTACAAAAGCTGTTAGCAAATGTTAGAAAACCTCAGACTTACACTGCGAAAAAAATCCACTTTCGAAATGAGGAATGGAAACATCAGAGTAGCGCCAGGTTGGAATTTCGGTTCGTTCGTCTGGAGCAAACATAATGCTTTCCTCGCGACCTTCTGCTTTTGATAATTTACCTAAAAATTCAAACTTTTAAGACTAAGGATGTCTTCATAAAGATATAAAGGTACATTCTAACAAGCGAATGTAGTATTAAAAATAATACAAAAAACCTGATATGCTTTCAAGATTTTCTAGAAGCTCGTGGTTGTTTGAATTTTCTAGCCGGAGTGCGTTAGAACTAACTAAATCAATAGAAGCTATGATACGGAATAAGTTTAAAACTAATGAGCATCTTGCAAAATGAAACATGGATGAAACATGTTTATCAATGAATAATGAATTTGGAGAAAAGTGAAATATTCCAATGGTATTGCCCATTCGTTTTAGATAGCTGCCCTAACAGACACAGGTCGGACCCACTAACATTTGAAATATAAAAATTTAATTAATAAATTATATTCTAAAATTAAAATATCTATTAATAATAAGATAAAATATATTACATTTCTGAGTTGTTTGTCAGACGTTCACCAATTAAAATTTTGCTGCGGGCAAAGCGGGCTTGTCAAAGGACATATCTATAGGTCACTCTTGGTCAAGATCGTGGGTTCTACGTTTTACACAATAAAATAGTAGATAAGTGTTTTTGTACAAAGTAAACTTTAGCTGATAATTAAAAAATTATTATGAACGTTTGAAATAATATTTAAAAGTCGTTTAATTCAAATTGTACGTTTGGCAAAATCGTGTCAATTAACGAATTTAAGATGTTTTTCCACAAATGTTTACCTTGAAACAAGAAATATCCTTGCTCTGGGGCAGAGTGTTTTGCTTAATGATGTACTTGATTGTTAGAAGAAGAAATAATTGCTTCCCAAAATGAATATTGCCATTGAAATAGAATGTAAATGCTTCAATTTACTACGTGACTTATTAAAGCAAAACAGCATCAAATTTATACTGTCCAAGACATTAAAGAAAAAGAGAGGCTTAGGAAAGTTTCTCACATGTATTATATTCTAGTTTACATTTTAGCGACATAGAAAACCAGTTGTTCGCAATGGAGTCCAAGAATAGTTTGAAAAGGGCTGAGCCGACCCAACATTCTCCGTCATTTTACAATTTTTAGTTGGGCTTTTGCTTTGCTGAGTGTTATTTTTATCATGAATTGTGAATAATTTAAAATTTACAAACAAATGTATAATATATATTTTTACAATAATAATTGGCACATTTGCATTTGATGGTTGAGAGGGATCTGCAGGGAGCATAGAAAACAATAAAATACACGTACAATGCTTAAATATTCCTAAAAGGAATAATTATTTATTTGTTGAGTTCGCAACAGTTAGATGCTAAATAAAATTCATCACAGATGAATGTTTGTTTGAAATCAATGGCAAAAATGCTTTCATTGACCCATAACAAAAAATGAAAACAAAAGTAGAAAAATACTTTCTGTTATGTTCGCTGCTTGCTAATTCAAGCTTATATTTGTGTGAAATATGTCAGCTTAAGACAAGCGAATACGGTCAGAAGTGAAGCAAACTGGAATAATGCAAACAATCCCTAAAGACAAGGTTTTTCTTTAGTTGGTGAATGTCCTGTAAATATCACCAGTGCATATATATTTTGCAAATTTCCATTTGAGATCCATTTTGATTTTATAGATGAAGCATAGCAATCATTCTATTTCAGCTTGTTAAAATTAGTAAATTTAGATGAACCCAATGCGAACATGGGATATAAACAAACAAAAAGTAGTACAAAACTTAAAATAGTCTTCGGAGGTATCAATGAAAAATTAAATAAAAGCATGATTTATTATAGTTCAAAACTTTCCGGAGAGATGAACTGATTCCTTGGCTACTTTACTGAACATGATATGCGCATTAACCTATGGGTACATTCCAACTGAAATTTGAAAATGCAAACTAGGTCGTTAAATTTTTGTATTGTTCAACAAACCTGAAGAGCAGCTGAGGGAATCACAGCTTTCAAAATGGAGTCTACGTTCATTATCTGGTAAATTTAAAAGATTTCTCCTTTGCGCGATTGGTGATGAAGAAATGATACTATCTTCTTGAGTTGCAAGAGGTGGTGCTTTTGTATAATTACAGATTTCTGGTTCTGAATCTTCTTTGCCTATTCGAAACGCAGGTTTGAATAGAGAAACCTAAATGCTGTTAATTAAATATATGCATCTCCTAACAAGGGCGGAGCCAAGGTGGGGGACCGGTAGCGTGGGCGCCCTCAGGAGGCCTCTAGACCCGTGGCTAGGGCAAATACGAGTAGAATTGCTAGTGGTACGACCTGGTACGGGTTAAGAATAAAAACACGGGTAAACATGAATAAAATGCAAAAAGACCATTTTCAGAAATTAACCACTTCTTATGGGAACTTATTAGAAATTTGCCTTTAAATGTATAAAGGTTTTATTACTGTTATAGTATTTTGTTTCTGAAAATTCCAATGTGTTTTCAAAATAACAATCCATTATGGTGTAGGTAAAAGCACATTTCTATTCACTTCATATTTCAATAGTCTTTCCGTAATTAGAAAAAAATTGAACTTCTAAATGTCTATTTAGATTTTCTATAATAAGTCATGATGCTACTAATAAATGTGTAGTATAAAAATGGCGTTTAAAATATCAATACTATTTTATTATTTTAAGTGCTACCAAAATCCAAGTTCCCGTTAGGCAACAAACGTCAAAATTTACTGGTTTTGCATAGTTTTGGTAATTGCATTAGTATTTAGTTATTAATACATTAGTTGTAAATTGAATTTACGGGTGGGCAAGGGTATGAAAAATACCTTACTAGCAAAGCCAAACTCCAGATCAAGGAAGAACAGGCATTAGATAAGTCTGTGCGGATTCGAGGATTATACGCATCAGTGCGGGAATAAAGTATGCAATGTGGATGTTAATTGGCTGGAAAAACTGCGGATTCACAATTTTTTCTTACATATGCTATGGACATTTTAAATCAGCTAAAATTCTCCAGATTTTTTCTAATCTTTGAAGAATAAATTCTGCGGAAGTGGAATTGAAATACAATCTGAGGATGTGGTTTAAATAAAGTCTTTTATAGCTTGAGGATGTAGATTGGAGAATGCCAATCAATGTCTAAGTTTACTCTACACCCCTTGGGTGAATCAGAGCATCTAGTTATGAATAAAACGGCAACCTAATTTGGGCTTGAGTTAAAAGTTTTGTACAAATGAGGTTCAAACAACTAATGTATATATATATATATATATATATAATGTACATATCCAGAAATATCAATAGTTCTGGATTATCACTTTTAGATCAATGTTAGCCTTTAGACTTTTCAGTAAAGCCCGATTACAACATTCCGCCATCCAAAGGTGAAATCATGGCTGCGCCCTTGTCTTACAAATAATGCATACAGCTTGTAAACGAATTTACAATTACATTCTTCCACATTACATTAAATAATTTTGTTGAAGATTAAGTACACACTTTTGCTAAAATAATTTTATGATATCGAGAATAAAACTTGTTATTTCATACATCTTAACAAATATTGTGTGATGTAGGGTTTCGTTAGCTGAATATATGCTAGATTTATGAAATGAAAAACAAAATTTAATAGCTCACTATATCCCCGGATTTCAAAATGTGTGCGTCTGTCGGGTTGCGTTTGGCCTTGATGTGGATTTTTTTTACACATTTTATATTATATGATACCCATGAATGGTCAATCAATGCTAAGCCTCTTTATTTGGTTTATAATAATGAGGCTAGGCATTTAAAGTTACATTTTTGGTGTAATGATCCGAATTAACTTATTTTTCAAAAATAGGATTTCGTGTTTAAAATTTTTTAATGCCATTCTCTATAGAAAATCAGAGTTTTTCTGTTTCAAAATATTTAATACAAATTCGAATCGGGATAGGTGCTGGCATAGAGTTTCAGATTTGGGTCGAGTTGATTCGATTCCACTTCTCATTAGTATTTTGATGGGAGATTGTGAAACATCACAAATTAAACGAAAATTTTGGTAAATATTTAATGTTTTAAAAACTTTGAGTGTTTAATGTGAACACAAATATAAGGCTCTCGAAATTACTCGTAGGCGAGGATAAGCATATCAAAATTGTTTTATAGAAAAACTACTTTCCCCACGACAACACAAGCTTGAGCTTTGCATTCATGGGAAAGAGAAACTAACACCGGCCGCATTTGCAATGCACAATACAATGCAATTTGAAAATTAAACCTACAGAGATTTGCAAAGCAAAGCCGATAGCAAAGAATTAATCAACATTTCATTGGATACAGAGAACTGATGTCCACAATTTTTATANTATATATATATATATATACAAGACTGATTTAAAGTTTAGATGCACAGGCTTTGATATAGAAGTTATACGAGTAGAAGCTCGATCAAAATTCTAGTCACAAATTCAAACGACACCTACATAGGTAATGATTAGTAGGCGAAATCCTATATATAAACAAAATCAATTAATGAGTTAATAATGACTACAGAGTTTTATGAAATATTTCTTGCAATATTTTAGATGAAGATTGTATTACGAAAAAATTAGGAAAGCTCGACAATTTTAAATACTAAAAAATTTGAATGAGTTTGACATACGATAAAAATAATATAAAATTGCACTTTTCATAGTGCATTAAAATTGAAGCACTTCGTTTTAAAGAGAATTTCTTCTAACGAAGGTATTTAGTTATTGCTCACGGAAGTAATTCTTAAGATAATTTTAGAACAGTATTTGACAAGGTTTACGTAGTTTAGAGTTCAGAATTGATCTACAAGTATACAAACAAATCAGAATTCCCATCCGCCAAAAGCGGAACGGGAAAGCCGATGAATTTACTGATAGCAATGAACTTCATATTCTTCGTCAATGCTTTTAAGGGCATTCAAAATATAAGAGAACTTAAATAAGGCGAGCTGTGCACTCGAGTCATGTGTTAAGTTTATTAATATTAAAATTAAATAATTTACTTTTAAATAGTTTTTCTGAACTGCGTTAAGTGTTAAGCTGTATCAAGACGCACTGTTTTTAATGTATTTATTATTTCAGCGAACATTTATGTAAAATATTATTCTTTACAAAAATGTATTTTCTTAAAAAAAGCTATCACGAATTTGAAATATGACATTTCGACAACTGTAATAGTGATTGCAGAAATTTTAACTTGGTATCAACATGTGTTACTAGAACTGTTATTTAGAAAGCATTTCAAACAATGCATTCTTTATCGTGTAAACTGGTTCATAATAATGTGGTTGACAAGTGTTACCTGTCTGTTACCATGAAATATTTTTGGAAATGGACGAACTACTGATGTACGTTTTCCAATCACCCGCAGACGAATTGTGTTGCTTAATGTACGATATGCTTTCCGAAATAAATGAGCTAAAATATTTCATTAAAGTGTTGAAACATTCTGCACATAAATATATATAGCTATATATAATGATAACGCTTGTTATTCATATTTAATAGGGTAAATTATTACTTTGACCCTTAAATGTCAAACTTCTGCTCAAATGTAAAAACAAGCTCAAATGCGAATAATTGTTGATAGTAATAATAATGTAAACATAATTTACCAATATAGCCCGTTATTTCTGCGTAGCAACCAACAGGATCTGAATTTAAACTGGCTAAAGTACTAGAAGACGCTTGCTGTTTAAGCCTCTGTTCTGCCATTAACTTGTTTTCTCGACGTTTCGTCTCTGAAAACTGCGTTGCTATGACAACTAGACACAAATTCAACATAAAAAAAGCACCAATCTAAATTATAATAAATTAGCACATTTGACTGAAAAGATAAAGATCATACTATATATATATATATATATATATATATATACAT
>CABFPE010000090.1:602909-624008 GCA_900660155.1 Hofstenia miamia
ATATATATATATATTTATATATATATATATATATATATATATATATCTTTTATTGCTAATGAAAATCTCAGCCTTTCGTTTTTATTCATTTTTCAAGAGTACCTCGAATTAAACTGTTAATAATGTATTAGCGCATTGGTTGACAGAAGGAAAACTAATAAGAATAGCGTCATTCATAAAATTCTTCAATCTGAGAAATTTCCCAGGCCGTTGTTGATGCCACTGACTTCAGTTCAGTGCATTGTAAGCACATATAAAAAAAGTAGTCCGAATTTGTGTCCTAAGAAAGCAATAAAGACCCCTGAAATCTACAAAACAATAGAGAATAACATTATATAGCTTATAAATCATTTGTGCTAAGCTGTGCTCAAAACCACTTCTTTCGAAACAATACATTCGGGTAAAACTTGCTTGGGCTAATGAGATGGAAAACATCATGCTAGATCAACGGAAAATGGCGTACAGCGGCAAAGGTCGAACGGAGCTAAAATCAAGCAGAAGCTCTTTCATTAGACGAAATGATGATCCAAAAACCGAAAAATATTAAGTTCTTATGAACCAATTCTTTGGACAACATACATCATTCATGGTTTTTCGAACTATTTGATAAAAAGCTTTGCAAATATTGCACAAGGTAGAAAGAACAATAGATGGATAGCAATATATTCGGATCTCTGAGGTTTATTAAACAGCCTCACCAGGGTTTATGACAATCTTAAATAATTTATTTCTGGTATTTTATAATACATCGTTTCTTTATTCCATAAAACCTTTAAAACATACATAATTATGTTCAGTTTATTGTAGATGTACCCAGTGCTAATTTACTTGGGGCGAGCAGAAAGCTTTGGACATTGCGACATTAATTCCACATAGAAAGATATTTTACAAAAGCAAATATGTAATCATATAACATGATTTTCCTTCACATATATCTGCATTATAAAATCTTTTCATTGTACACCATGGAACCTCTGCAAATAAATTTTTCTGCCGTTGAGAACTGGTGTTTTTTTTATAAGCGTTAATTCGACAGTTCCTTTGAAAGGCCAGTGATGACAGTTTTCCTCCACAAGAATTCACACCATTTCAACATTTGCGTATGTCCTTTGGATGATCAGAACAATATGAATCGGAGATAGATGTTCACAATTTTCTGAATGATAACAACCAGTGACAAATCTTTAGTAAGAGTCACTGCATTTTTGATTTAACAAATCTGCAATTGCTTCAAAAACTCACAACTGAAACACCATGTCGAGTCTCAATATAGAAGTAAAAATCAGAAATTGTTCCATCTTTAGCGTTTTTCCACTCGATGCGCTTCAATAAAATCAGAAACAACATGCCTATCAGAGACAATTGCTTATATCTAGTAATAGAAATCTTCTTATTGACTAATGCCTAATGCATATTAGTGAACTACAATTATTCACAACAGATGTAGAAATGTAAAATGCAATATTCAAATTGTATATATATATATATATATATATATATTACTGTAAGATTTTAAAATTAGGAGTTTCCTGAAAATTGAAAATTCAGTGACTTTATGAAAGTGCTTTTTCACATAACTATCTTCATGAAAATCACAAAATATCTTGACATTTTATGACTTACTGGACACTTATAATCATAGCCCTAATCCTAAACCCATCCTAAATTTTCAGATTGTGTCATTCTATGAAGTCCTTAATTGAAATTGCAATTTTAGAAATTCGTTAAAATATCCAACTAAGCTACCGAAAGAAATAACTCTACTACGTGATAAAATCTATGTTCCTTGTTAAATTTATTTTCAATAATGAATTTAAGTTTAAACAAAGCACTATCTCTTGTCGTAAGGTTGTGAAATGTTTGAGCTAAGTTTAGCTATTACGTACATCAAACGAACAAGCTCATAAACTTCACAATGTATAGAACCTGAAATTTTGACAGATATTTTGAACAAAATTATATATAAACGTAGCTCCTGGAAGTACAAACCTTGTAGTAAAACGCTTAAAATCTTAGTGAACATTTTTTATTGGTTAAAATGTCTCGTTGCAGTGGGCATGGATCAGAACAAATGTATTCAGAATATATTATGACAATAGACTGGAAAATATACATTAAAATCTTCCATTCTGGCATAAAAACTCTTACCAGATTAAAAATCTTTAATGGTATTTACTAATAAATAATTTCTTATTCAATAAATAGGCATTATTGACAACTGGATTGAAAAAATGCGTCACATTTTTCAATTTAGTGCATAACTAAGACGTATCTACATATCTCAATAATAATCTTAGACGCCTTAGAGTGAGCATTAAGCCAATTAATATTTAGACTATTTAATAAGAATATTGGTGAGGATCCAGTTTGAAGTCAAAACATATTTCAAAATGTGTATTATATTTCGGTTTTCTTCAAACTTTAGTGATTTCAATAAATAGGTGACAATAATATTTGTTATTAAACTTAGATCATAAAACTATGAGCCGTAAGACGAAATCCCAATTCTAGGCTTCCGTAAATATTAATTACAGCAAGCGTTGACGGTTAAAACAAAGAAATATGTCAAGAATCATGGAAGGAAAAACTAATATTATATACATTTGTGAAAATGAATTGTTAGTACGTACGACAATTAGCATAACAAAATAGATGAAATCATAAAATGAATGACTATCTTGTATGAAGTACATGATATCTGACCACCCTTCCAAAGAAATGATCTAAACAAATATTAGAGAAAAATATTGGAAATCGAAGAATACTTGAAAAATAGCAACCCATGCCAGAAGTATGTTATCAAATGTGATTGAGTCTTTAAATGGGTTGTGCTTTCCAGGACGGCAATCAGTGTAGTATTGTGAAAGATTTATACAATATTGGTCCATTACGCTTTCATTCAACACAGTCACCCCAGTGTGCTCTAATAACTCCATTAAAAGATTAATGAATTATTTAATTATAACACGATTTTTTTTGGGAAAATTATTCCCTTGTGGAAAAAAATGAAAAATATAAAAACCCATTTTCAAAAATTTAAAACTAACCTATTTGTAAAATACCTGTTTAATGTTACTGAGAAATAATTGTGCAAACATACATTAAATAAATATGGGTATTTCTTGTATCTAACTTCGCGAAGCCACAAAATTGGCCGACATATGCCCCTCAAATACTGCTTCAAATGATCCTGTTTTACACAATATACAGCTTTGTTAAGCAATAAAAACACGGATGCACATCAATTAAAAATATATTTAAATGAAAGCTTAATTTCCAAATAGCAAACTTCGAAAAGTTCATTTAGGCATTGACTGAAGACTGCATAGTTTGTAAATCATTTTTAATATACTTATTTGAAATAATTGTTAAGAAAAGTACTACGTTTTATTTCAGGAATTTCAACAGATTAAGATCTTCAAAAAATGCAATAATTCTAATAATTGAATATGAATTCAAATTTACTTTTTTAAAATTGATATTTGTAATCTTTGGATTAAGCCAACCGCCACTAATGAGACAAATATTATAGCAGAATCAAACAATAAAAGTGGACTTTGCTAGAAATTGCGAATTACTTTAAAAAAGTAATCTTTTTAGTTAATCAAATAAATTATTAAAAGCAGATATCGTTTTATATTTGGATTATTGGGTCGTCTTCACTTTGTAACAGTGCCGAAAAAATATTGTTCTCATTTGCGGTTGGATTTAATGGTGCACTTTCAATAAGAAACAAATTAATTCTATAAATACTTTTTTGAAGAGAAGCAAAAAGTTTATCATCAGAAGTTAATTCAATTACTATGTATGGTTTGAAAATGTTTGACTACATTCAAACGATGAGAGAAAAGATTCTAGTTATAGAGTTTCATGGCTACATTCGCAAACATGTTAAAGCTCAGAGAAAATGAATATTCATTAAAACATTTTTAAGGACGTTTAAGGAGTCAATGAACTTTTGCACTAGGAGCTCCTATATTTCATCACATTTTTTATTGTTGCTTGAATATTTGGACAAATATTTTAAAATTATAAATCCATAAATTTAAGCTCATCAAAAGAAAAATTTGCAAATTGATAAATTTTAATACTACAAATGCTTTTAATTGGAACTAAGAGAAAGTTCATACTAAGCGTTTGATTATGTCAAAATAAATTTTGCTAATTCACAAAAATTGTTGAGTGAACTAAAGTATAAAAATTATTTCTAATGCAGAGAAATGGTAAATGAAGGTATAAAAGAAGAGTAATAATCTAAGTCAAACAGCATAAAACTCTAAAATCAAACATTTTATAAGGTACTAGTAGATTTAATCTTATTGTAATTTCCTCTACATGAGATGAGACATTCTTTGAGGCATCATTTTTGAGATTTGCTACTTACATAGTTAATCTCTACTCGAGACTATGTTATAGGAATTTTCGACGCCAAACAAATTTCCACAATCTATATTAGCTATAACTTTCAAAATGCTACCAATTTTTAATAAAATGCCATTTTGGCGTTTTTTTCTGTTTTGAATTCTATGTACATTAATTTCCAATAAAGACACGTTAAAGATTGCTAACAATTTATAAACCGCTTATACTAGCAGGGAAAAAATAATTGGTATTTGTTAATGCTTAGAATAACCAACCAATCAATCTCAACTTATAACAGATTGAATTTTTCCAAAAATCTGAAAGTCTCTTTATAGGATAGGGTCATCTAAAATGAAGCAAAGAACATGGATATTTATTAAATTTTTAAAGAAAAATATCACAGGTTATGCTGGCTTAAAAGGTCAAAATATATACCAAAGCTTTCATTGCAGAAGCGCCCTTTATGACGCCACCTAGGCAAATCCTTGCATCGAAACATCCCCCCATCTTCCTTCGTACTGCATATAAACATCCCGTTAGATGGCGTGTCGCCAGTTTCGTAAAATGTTGTGAACTCCTTGTAGTCACTAAACAAAGCAAAGCAACTAAATTTAAACTAATGCTCAAAAAATTCGCATTGCTATTTTCAATATAAATAGTAAACTATATTTTTTGAAGCGCAATGCGTTCTATGAAAGAATTTCTCAAATTCTCAAAATCTAATGGTATCATTCTTTGAATTTGGCCCAATATTATAAAGGCGCACTAAATGATGCTGGTGGGCCATGATTTCACACTCGAAGTGAAAAAGAAACGTTTGCCGACTACAAAATTTAAGGAATTTTGTTAAATGAGAATTAAAGAAATCTTGACTCCGAGATACTACACTGAAACAAATAAATCCATCGCGATGTCGAACAGCCAATTGAGCCTGTCAGTAGTCATCACTCAACTACTAAAACAAAAGATAAAGCTCGTGTCGCTGCTCATTCTTCAAGTGGTTATCCATCTAATGGTAAAACAATCTTTAGTTTGCATCGCTTCCTCTAAAAAAACAATGAACACTTAGAACTATTCTTGACACGGGGGTAAATTTACCCTATATGAATTTTTATAAATAACTTTTTTAAGTCAAATTTGAAAGGTAGGCTGAACTCTTCACTGCATTAAATTTAGTTTTACACATTCTGGATCATTTGCTGAAGTCAGCAAAAAGTTCTGGGTAAAAATGTTTTTGGAGGTTTTTCAAGCTTTTTATCCCATGATACATTTCTGCCAAACTTCATGACAATAGCATTACTATATCAACGAGATGTTTCAAAATATGCAAAATATTATTCATGAGAATGTCTATGTCGCCTCGTTTTATATATTTGGGTTCATCTTCATTGCAAAGTGTTTTCGCATATAAATTAGTTCAACAAATAAGCATGTCTACATTTTGCAATGACTAAAATCCTTAAAATTGTAGTCATTGTCGCAAATATAAAAGATCGATTATAAATTAGATTATATATATATATATATATATATATATATATTAGCCTAACGAGGAAAATAATTCTAAATAAAATTGTAACTCGACTTAAACTCGCGAGGTAAGATTCCAATTCAACTCAAAACGAAATAGCCAAAACGCAAAGACCTAGTTTATGTAAATGTCCATATCTCATTACAAGCAGAACTTTGTAGGTGATAGCGGATGAGGACGAAATGCTTACACCTGCAGAAAATTTAAACACACTAAGACAATTAGGAACCCACATCGCACAATATTTGCGTGAGAATTCGATTTGTACTGCTATTGGAAATGGATAATTCAGTAGCAATGTGTTATGTTGTGATCACATATTCTTGAACGTGGATGGAGATATTGTCAAAAAAGGATGCCGCCTAAGTCCTTTGTCATCCTTAACATTGGATTCACTTTCCGAAAATTCAATTTCTTTCAGTTTTCAGAAAGATCAATTATTATTAATTGCTATTAAAACAGTGATCATGCATGAAGAGCTATCATATTTTGTTTGCCTAATATAAAGGAACAGAGTACTCACGTGTAATTAATGTTAGCAAGGGCTGTACTATTACGAAAGCATCGATGCCGCAAATTTCCTGACCACAATTGTACACCAATGATGCCGAAGATGAAAAAGACGAAGAAACAAAGCATCAATACGTTACCAAGCATCGGAAGCGTATCCAATAATAGCATTACCAATATTCTTAAGCCTAAATTTCATTTTCTAAATAAATAAATAAATAAATAAATATATATATATATATATATATATATATATATATAAATATATAATTTAATATGTGTTTTTGCTTTGTTGCAGCTAAAGTCTTCCATGGTCCACACAGAAGTGGACTGTAAAATCATAGGAAGAAATTAGGTTCATGGAATAATCTGAGAAATATTTTCTTCAATTTCTTGCGTATGAAATTCGCACTACTAAGTGAAATAAAATGAAATATTAATCTTAAACTGCCTATCGTCTATTTAAAGTACAAACCGTTTTTCTACATTTACAAAGAATTTTCTTCAGGCCTATTAACAAATTTGAAAATCGTAAGGGATGGGCAAATGGGCATGTCTATTGGGGAACATGCTTTAATTAATGAAGTCATGAAAATTTCTGTTAAAGCATATTGCTGCAGCTGATAGTTGATGAAACGATTAACCATTTTTCTTTGAAAATGTCGAATTTTTGAAAATAATTTAAATTCTCTAATGTTCAAGTATTTGTACTTTTGAGTCCATGGAAGCAATAAAGTACTTTGAGTGTTTCTTGATATTTCCAAAGATATCCCAAGCCATTTGAGGTGTGGGGTGTGCAAAATCAGAAATCGCGTAACCTCGGTGGTAACCAGGTAGCGGATTTAGAGCGAAAAAGAAAGGGGAGACTCGACTCTATCATGTGTTGCTTTCAGATGGAGCATAGCAATAAAATTTTTTGAGCTATACGCGTTTAAAATTTCTATACATTCATGAAAAATTTTCAAAAATCCCCAGGCAATTAACTTTAAATTATAACGTTTCGTTATTATCTACAAAAGCATCGATGATCAGTTTTTCTCAAGAAAGTTTTCCTTTTGCATATTATGTCTCAAAGAATTTGCAGGGATTTTATTCCCAATACGAATTTTCAATAGAAAACATGAATGTCTATATTTTAAACACGTTCTGCAATAAGACATATTAATTTATAAGGCAATCTACGATGATTTCTTGCTCATTAAGCCTTGTTTAAATCGCATTGTTTCATTTGGTTGTAAAGCATGTAGTGAACTTGCAATTATAATCATCGCACAACACTTATTTGAACAAATGAATTAGGTTCCTCCGCTTAATGGTGTGCAATTAAAATGATTCAAATTTCTTGAGATGTTGTAGATTCAGAATCTTAGATTTGATCAAAACTTTGCAAAAGGCACTCCAGAAACTACAACTCAGATGCACATTAATGTAGCCATTAAATATTTGTAATTTACGATTAAAGTGCAACTCCTGCCAAAAATAGTAATCTAAATGTGATTTTTGTCTTCAGTTATTTGTTGATAGCTGTTATATTTGCACATCTTTAAAACAACACAAATAGCTAATATTCCATTTCCTAAATTTATATAAATTTTGAGGTGACACGTTAACTGTAATTTAATTAAAATTACTGCAAAATGATACAATTGTTTCGAAAAATAGAGTAGAAATTTCTTTATGAAATTATGGCAGGAAACGTGCAGCTTAAAATGCTTTTAGGCACTCAATTGACGTTTTATATTTGCAGTTGATTTCCTTAATAAAAGCGTGTTTTCAAATTTAAAGAATTAATTCGTTTGGGCAGCAATAACTCGTGTCAAAAAATTAATGCAGAATCAATGTCTAAATTAGTTGCATTTTGAGCATATTAAAAGTGGATTTTCTTCCCAAATATGATACGCAATTAGCACCAGCACCTGTCAATTAACGAAGAAATATTAATACATTTATGCATTCCATCGCGTAGAATTGAGAGGCAATAATATAAATTAAAACATCGAAAGATGAAAACTCAATCCCAGAACACTATTTGGCTCTGATAGACCATAACACTGTTAATTTTTCTACCATTATTTAGTTAACAACCCGTGTGACATTCATCATGGTAGACAGTTACGTCACACTAATGGCTGCGAAAATTAATTAATTTACGAGAATCGAATTCTTTCCACATGGAATGGCTCCCAAATGTATTGCAAAGCTTAGCTTATTTTGTATCAATTTGCTAGGCACAGTACATTTTTAAATGCATATTTAGCTTAAAATGTTCAATTAGAATTGCTTCTATTTAAACACCAAACATTCAGAAAAAATCTAAAACACAAAAACCTATTTTACCATTAATGCAGAATTATACCAGAAAGGGTTTTAGTATACATCTCAAGCATTCTTAAATCATGTGCTTTGATTGTTTACATGCAGGGCTTTTCAATAAATATTGCTAATGCAATATTTCACAATACATTTATTGGCGCAGAATTTAATCATTATAATATCGCGATATATTGCAGCATCTTGCAACATATTGCAACATTATTAGAAGATGCTTTTAAGAAAAATCGTCAATTAATATACTGTTTCTTATGTACCTTAACTTAAATTTTAATAAATAAACAACAGAATGACATTCTTATTAGATTTTTTTGCATTAGAACACCTAACTAATATTTAGTGAGAGCTTACTGTTGTGCTCTACATTGTCGAAGCACATGGCTATGCATGAAAGTGTGTTAAGACCAATTGTATTAACCTTGAATACTAAGAAATTATCAAATTAGTTCAAGCTAAATTCATTTTAGAACACGTACAATAATTTCCGAATAACCAATAAGGAAAACTATACGCGGGAAGCGCATTTAAATATTTGAGCCTACTATACGATATGTGAGTTTGCTTAGCGGTAATAAAAATTAAATTGATTTTTAACTGAACATTATGTGTTACAAAATAAAACTTAAAATTTAGTAATTTTGATTAGGTAAACATACTATAAGTCGTATTCTTAAATATAAAATTCGCTGACAAGTTGTTCGGAGAATTTTTTGGTTAAATATATACTATCAATAGCTCGAGTTTCCTGAAAACTGTAGAAATAAAAGCAATTTTACGATATTTAAAAAGTTTTGTGAGACAAAGTAAATTATGCAGCTCAATTTGAAAGATTTTTACACTAGACATTTTGAAGAGAAAGAAACGTATTATTATGAATTTAACAATTGAATGACCCACCCACTACCAAATCTGTCCTTGGCAGTAAATTTAATGAGAAAAAATCAATTAACCCTGAGTAACAAACAATAATGCAATAAACTAAGCACATTATAGCCTTGCTTTGAGTCCATTCGAAATTCAAGCCTGAAGTGTGCTTAACAAACGCGCGTTTTATGAGGCAATAGAAATAGATTCTTTTTTAATTTTACATAAAAAGAAAGATTTTCCTATGCATCTACTCAAGTTTAAATTTGTTAAAGTGTTGCAATGCAAGGTACTTAGCCATAATTTAAGAAAAATTGCTTTCATCCACGTGATAGTCTGTTGAATAATGCGAAGAGAAATAGAACGAAATTAAAAAAATATGTTATGTCTGTCATGTTTATCAATTTCCTGAGCGATTAATGGCATAAGTAACAATCAATTAATCACTTATTGTTATCGTCATTCAAAGATCATTTAACTAAAAATAATTTTTCAATATTACAACATTAAATAACCTATCCCGCGAAGACATCTTACTTTCAGCACAGCGCTCCTAAACTGAACTTTGGTAGTCTATTTGCAGAAAACAAAATAGTTGATAGGAGTTGTTTCGCGCCTCCCACCCGCTTTATTATTTCAATCAATTTGAAAGATTTTGCAAAAATTGTATTTTTCACTGAAAAATAATTAACATTCTCATGTTCATTTACAATAAGCACAAATTTTCATCATAACACAAGCACATTTACCCAAAGATGCGTCGAAATCCCACAATTCACAAATTTTCTAATATGCTTGGAGAATACAGTTGAAAATAAAATATGACTTTAAAGATAAAATAGGGTGCTTCGGGCTAACTAGGCCACGGTTAGACTAGTGATTGGTTCAAAAGTTATCTGTCACATTTTGAATGAATCGCATGTATCACCACCAGATTTAATTAGCGATGTGACCATTACGAAGAAATCGTGCGCGTTCGATTTGCTTGAGATCGTCATATCGCTAATTATCTCGGGTGGTTAGACGTGCAATTCTTTGAAATGTGACAGATCACTTTTGAACCAATCACTAGTCTAACCGTGGCCTAGTTAACCCGAAGCACCCTTACGGTCAAAGCGATACGGACAATTAGTATCGTTTTGATATCTGTCAATGAAACACTCTTGCTTATTCCAAACAAAGGACTAACACAATTTTGGAATAGATTTTTTTACAAAAATTATATATTGATATTTTAAATAGTTTCTGTCAATTGAAAAAATTGCATGAATACTTTCGCATATAAGTATGACGTAATGCTGTTTGGAAAACTTTGAAAAAGTATCACCTTTTTAAAATTCATGTAAGTTTCAAAAAGTTGAATTTCTTGCAATAGGATGGTACCCACAATCTGAAATCCCGGACCCACATATCAAATAGAAAAATAAGCTTTAATATACCCACTCACAGTAATCTATTCACAAGTATATTGGTACCTTCAACCAATTTGTAATACGGAAATCTAATTTTTTGTTTCATAATGGCGTTCAAAACGCATGCTAAGATAGTCAATTTTTTGAGTTTTTATCCAAAAGGAAATTTTAAGAGCATTTCAATAACATAAGAGAACAAAAATCTATCACCTTAATACCCGGCATTTGCGCAGTGATTTGAAATATTCTCTTACTACAGAACTGATTTTTTTTACAAATCTACGAAAAACAATTTTCACATAGTTGACAATGTCATGGAATTAACCATAAGTTGGTGTAAGGCTTGTCGCCATCTCTCGTAGTAGAGTTTGTGTGTACACGAACCATTTTCATCTGTACGTTGAAAAGAGAGATTTGAGAGCAACATTTTTATAAAGGGAGACGTGAAATTTGATTCCCATTCTACGCATATTATAAATTATATTTCCATTAATATAGCTTGCTCGAAATTAAATAATTATCCATTACTCTAAATTCCTTCAATTTTACATTAAAATAGCCGTAGTACTTAAGGCGTGTATCAAGGACTTTAGTAATTAGATAAAAGCCTTGAGTTACGATTCTATTATAAAAAATGCAGAGAAGCCAGACTAAGAGCCTATAGATGAACTTGGTGATTAAGACTTACTTGGAACGCGATTGATGGCTCTAAGTGGACGCAGAACACGCACCGTTCGAATTGCTGATAGACTCATGTTTTCTACGTCGACTAGGTATTCAGCCACCCTAAGCATTGTATTAGCAATTAATTAACAAAATCAATAAATTTCAAATAATATGACAACACACAACTATTGAGTAAATACTAATTGTGAATTCTTTTGCAATTTTTTCCAATGTACTCCATACATCTCAACAATTATAAAATTGTTATGTATATGATAACTCTACTGGTGATACTATCAAATACATATTCCTTCAATAAAAAAGTGCTTCAATTAAGATAGAGAACTGTCTTACAATATACAACGTTTAAAATGAGCCAAATGCTGTCGTACAGAGGACGCGTTCATGGCATAAATCAACTTATACATTCCTTGTATAACAAAATTAAGTTGTGAATTATAGCATTAATTACCGAAGGCTTTAATTTTATAAAGGACAAAAGTATTGCATTGTAATACAGTTTTCCTTCATAACTTCTATTAAATTTCTACTTTATTAATATTCTTCTTCCTACAACCTACAATTACATTTGTCGTGCTTTTAGTAGAAAGGCTCGAATTCCGAGTGCAGTGTTCATATGAATTGCATTCAGGCGCGGCTTTAGGATTTTTGAAGCAGGGGGGCACATTCCTGCTTTTGTGATGAGAAAATTTATAAATATCAATTAATTTAATCCTCTAAATTCTACTTAGAAGATTGTATGTATTGCTAATTTGAAATTTATGATGACACTCTTATAGAAAATATGAAAAATATTTGAAATGCATACAAATGTTTTGGCGAAAATGGGAAGTTGCTCAAGGGGGGGGCGCACTAGCCCCCGAGGTGCCTCCCCCTAAAGCAGCGCCTGATTGCTTTTAATCTACAGAATAGTACAATATTTGATTCGTTTAAACAGAGATTCCTCAACTACAAAACAAAATTCAACAATAGTTTGTTGTCTTTTTTATACAGTACTGGAAAAAAGAATTCGGCCACCTATGATTTGCCATAAATATTTCCAAAAAATTGACGACAAGAATGTCAAAGATATTTTTTACTTAGATTTGTTGTTGCAGAAAGAGAAATTAAACAATTTTGAGAAATAATTATCATTGTTTACTTTAAATTTCGAGGAGAAATCCTACAGTGCTTGTGGTTAGCTTATTTTTTCTTGGAAAAATGTATTCGCCCACTTTAGACCAAATCAGAGAATCTGTAAGAAATTTTTACCAAAATTTGAAAGGGATAAGTCAATGTAATATAGATCAACTTGTAGAGCGATATCGAAGTACTGTTGGGGATATCATCAGACGTTTCACTTTTGAAAACATTATTGCCCTCAAAGCAAAGATTACGCCGGCCGAGGTGGGCCAAGTTGATGAGAGAGAATTCGTTTGAACATTGGTCTAATGTTATATTTTCAGATGAGTCAAGATTTGAGCTATATTTATCAAAGAGAATGTTGATTAAGAGACCAACTGGGGAGACGTTCAGATTCTTGCCTCAATTTACTCGGGGACCATGAAGTATAGTGGGAAGTCTGTCATGGTATGGGGTGTATAAGGAAGTGTGGTCTTCGCAAGATTATTCACATCACTGTTACTCTCCGAAGCTCTCAATATGCTTAGATTCTAGAGTAGGAACTCTTGCCACTCCTTAAAGTGATTCAATATATCAGCGGGATGGTGCTCCATGTCATACCTCAAAAGAAATGAAAAACCTCTTCCACAATAATGGGATTGCTATCCTTGCTGACTGGCCTGATCATTCTCCAGACCTTAACATTATCGAAGCATGCCCTTCACACTGAAGACGCGCTGTGGAGCGCAATAAAAAAAGAATTCTATGCAATACTCAACAGCTTTAATGAAAGACATTTTGCTTCAATCCCTGATCGCCTTGAAGCTGTTATTCGCTCAGAGGCATACCCTACAAAATATCAGAAGACAGAATTTTGTCACTAAGTGCTTACATTGCTTCAATTATTGATTTATTTTTTTTGGATTTGTTAAAATTTTTTTCAAGTGGCCGAATACATTTTTCTAATACAAGTTTTCTAATTTTGATTAAAAATTAATAGCCAATTGTTATTCTACATATTCAACGGTTTTAGTGATACACATTTTGCTTTAATCAATCAATGTTGCACTTAGTTATAATCTTACGCACACTCTATCCAATGAATCTTCATTATTTATTCAAAATAGCAAGGTGGTCGAATACATATTTCCAGCACTGTATTTCCTGATTTATTTTTTAATTTGTTAAAATTTTTTTCAAGTGGCCGAATACATTTTTCTAATACAAGTTTTCTAATTTTGATTAAAAATTAATAGCCAATTGTTATTCTACATATTTTATGGTATTAGACATACTGATTTTCCTTTATCAATCAAAGTAACACTTAGTTATAATCTTACGCACACTCTATCCAATGAATCTTCATTATTTATTCAAAATAGCAAGGTGGTCGAATACATATTTCCAGCACTGTATTTAAAAGTGATTAGTTAGCCGTTTTTATTATTATATAAGAATTAGTTTTTTAAAAATTGAAAATTTTTTAGAATTAGAAACATGAAAATATCTTTCAAAAGATACATAGAGTTTCCAAGAAATAATTCAGAACGTTTTTTGCTATTACATTATTTTTAAATAGTTACTAAATAGCCGTAGCAAAAGTATAATAAGACTATAATCATTCTCTAGTACTTATATAATTTGTAATACATAACTTTCAATAGAGGAAATGATTATACTGTTTCAAAAAATTCAAAAGAATTAGTTTTTTAAAAATTGAAAATTTTTTAGAATTAGAAACATGAAAATATCTTTCAAAAGATACATAGAGTTTCCAAGAAATAATTCAGAACGTTTTTTGCTATTACATTATTTTTAAATAGTTACTAAATAGCCGTAGCAAAAGTATAATAAGACTATAATCATTCTCTAGTACTTATATAATTTGTAATACATAACTTTCAATAGAGGAAATGATTATACTGTTTCAAAAAATTCAAAACAATTGATTTTTGGTGATCAAATTTTTCAGAATTAGAAACATGAAAATATCTTTCAAAAGATACATAGAGTTTCCAAGAAATAATTCAGAACGTTTTTTGCTATTACATTATTTTTAAATAGTTACTAAATAGCCGTAGCAAAAGTATAATAAGACTATAATCATTCTCTAGTACTTATATAATTTGTAATACATAACTTTCAATAGAGGAAATGATTATACTGTTTCAAAAAATTCAAAACAATTGATTTTTGGTGATCAAATTTTGCTAGAATTGTTACTAATGCATACTAACTTGCATTTTATGTAATAGATGCACAAATAATTGATTCTCACCCACTAACAACAATGAAAAGATCTAATTTATTCCAAGTGTCTCGTAGATAGCCATGTCGACCGAAAACCCCCAGAGCTAGCATCTTTATGAACATCTCCACTGTAAAAAATATTGCAATGAAATGATCGAACAATGCCAAAATCTTGCATCTAAACAACGGGTTTAATTGAAAACTATTCTACCATCAATAATTCATTCCAGAATTCTAGGGAGTTCTTGCAAGAATGCAATGAATGCTTAGATTTTACAAAGAGGAATTTCAATTATACGTGCAAAAAATGTGTTATAAAAATCACTTCATAATCTCCTTCCTGAGGTTCATTATATATATATATATATATATATATATATATATATTTCATATATACTTCATACCTCAAGGTATTGCACAGGATTACAGCTAGTGATTCCGCGGCTCTTGTGCTCGATAATTTGTAGTGAGTACGAATACATGCACCACATAGGCATACTTTATTAATGCAAGGAAAGTCTCTCAAAAGCTCTAATTAACATACAAAAGAAAATTAATGTAATGTACAAGACTCAAACTTCCGATCTAATGTAACCTGGTTCATTGGTGACACAGTTTGTTTCTTAGGAACTCTTTTAAATGTGTCTTATCTATAATTCATTAAGGGAAGTCTTATTAATCGGCTATAATATTTATAACAGTTTTTTTGGATTTATTCATTATTTAATAAATCTTGTAAAAAATTAAATTGTTAACATGATTAGAAATTGAGGGCTCCTTAGCCGCCGATTCCCTCAGATGTACTCGCCTGGAAACATCTACATTTCCATAGACACAGGTTAACCTAAATTATTCTTTCCGGGAAGAGAAATATTTCCTAGACAATTACAATTAAATTAAACCCATATTTTATGCAAATAGGAATAACATGACCTCAAATGTTATGTAAATCGAATATATGTTAAAAAAAGAATTCCACAGATGAGCATGTTTATAGAAAAAGGACATTCCACTCCAAGTCTCACGACAAGCATCTATTTACTGGTTGGCTTTGTTAAGATGAGAAAAATTAATCACTGCCTCTGAAAATGACTTTATTGCAATCATCTAATGTTTCAATAAATGATTTTATTTTAAATTTTGAAAATGTTGGAGGTACTATGGACATCATGGATCGTTTTTTTCACAAATACGCATTAAATGAATTGGAAATCCCTCAAAAAATTAATTTGATACAATATTGCTTTTTGAATATTTAGATAAACTCTTTACTATTTATGCCTCATGGTTTGGAATTTATGCGAACTAAGGAAACTGAACTAGGATTCAATCCTGAATTCCAACTAATATTTGAAGTTTTTTACTTTTGAGTTGTGCTTACTCCGTGTTATGATAAATAATTGTTCAACATAAATTTAAAAAAGATGGAAACATGAAGGTAAACTAAGCTCGCTAAAAAGGCACCTTTCTAACTATGAAAATTTCAAGAGCTGAGATGAATGCCATTGTTAAGTTTCTAACTAAATTTGAGAGGAAGCTGGCCAACAAAAGGTATACCAATACTCTATTTCTTTATGTCTGGTAGAAAGTCCATCAAAAATTACTACGTTTTAAACTCAATGGTACCTCTTTTTTAACACTTAATTTGCTTCTGTCTATGATGTTCTTAGTGAAAACAATAACTTCAAGCGGTAGTGCACATAAATTCTATCAAAAACCTTGGTCCTCAACAAGTGTAGACCTGGTCAGATGGGGTCCGTGTGTGTTGCTCATGGATCATAAAATTCAAAGAACTGAATTTTCCGCCTAGATTCTTAATTTTTAGCAGCATATGACGACTGAGGATGAGACGACGTAAAATTCAATTTAAAGAGTACCTATCACGAAGACTGTTGTGACTACCATGTTCAACATAGAAGAGTTAGTGGGAAATGTTATGTTTACGATTTCCTAAAGCCCAACAATTCTCCTGCATATTGTAATATCAGGGCTGTTTGTTCTCATAGACCAGTGTAAGTGTCTTCGGTTCTTACCTTGAGTTGTAGACAACAATTATTGTATATAATACCAAGTTTGTGATGTAAATAGAAAAGAGATTGGTACAGTGACAAGTTAATGCACTGATCACAGCACTATCACAATATTCTATCAGCACACAGAAGAATTTTTAGACATCCTTTGAAACTTTATTATAAAAATATTCCAACAGCCCTACGGTATGATTTTCCTCTCTTTCTAATGCTAAAGTATGATCTCAAGGAAGTTCAAGAATGAAGAGGTTTTGCCTTGATGCGTGACAAAGTCTTCTGAATTGGTCAGAGAAGGCTAGAGAGTTGAAGACAATTTCAAAGCATTTTATGGGTATTAATTGCACATTAGAAACACAAAATGATTAGATTCATTATGAAATATTTCCCATCAAATTTTCAAAATTTAATTTGATTGGTTAAATGAAAAATAAGGACGTGAGATGCATTTCGCGGTCACTCATTTGATCACGACTAAGATCCTGCCTGTAATTTAGAATTTACTTTAGCTTCATTAATTACAAGTTATAACACTTGTCAACGAGCCGACACTTAAGCTCGGCTCCATTCGTTTTGATTTTAAGTATGTTCGGCTCGACTAACAAATCCATTCAATGGGGCTCGCATTAGTTCGATAATTTCTTTAATCATCTTGCGCTCTTACAATTTTTTTGTCTTTTAATAAAGATTTTAAAATATAGCTATAAAAAAACTCAAAAAAATTTTACTATAAAAAAGCTTGTTTTGGGCTCGTTCTATATCCAATGCATTGCTCGGCTAGTTGACAAGTCTGGTTTATAATAATAGCATAAAAAAGCCTAGTTTTTTATATTATCCACCTAAGTAATCTTCTAAAAGTTGATCATAACTTTCAATCACGAGCTGTATGTACTCAACTATTATTATCAATAAAATTTATATAAAAAATATCATTAAACACAAAAGACAATGACGGTTTTATGAGAAATACTTGATTAAGTCTACAGATACGAAAACGCGATTCCTTCTCTCTCGTTAACAAAGTGCTATGTGACAGAAAAATTTATACAATAAAAGATTTAAATTCGGCTGAAACCTCTCGGGCAGATTTTCAAAATTTATTATTTTGTTAATATTAATAGTGATAAATTTGCAATTCCCCTGCGAATTAGCATTTGCATTTGCCTGCAGTTGTTGAATAAATAGGAAATTTTAAATTATTAATTTTCTTATAATTTTAAAATCATTCCGAGAAATAATATAAATTTTACTCTTTTAGTTGGAGTTCATATATTAACTTCTAAAAATTTTTTGTGTATGAACCAATGAGACAAATATATCAGAAAGGTCATATCACTGAGTTAAAAGGCATAATGTTTTGGATTACAAATAGATATTTTATGCAAATGCAAAAATAGTTTCATCAAAAATAAAAACGATTTTTTAAATAGCCATAGACCTATGATAGTTAGTATGCTTAAGTAATTCATAACCTTTGGAAAGTTTCCCAAATGCCTAATATCAGAATCTAAAATCCAATGAGTAATGCTACTCAATTTTAAAATCAAATCAAAATTTAGTTGACTATAAACACTTGCTTTAGGATTTATCTTTAGGATTAGAGTTAATCATGTCATGACGTAAGATTGATTGACAAATTTTGAATATTTTTCTTCTGACTGAAGGATTTCTAATCCTTCTTCATAATTCACACATTAATTCACAATCTGTGCGAAAAATTCCATCATATATTAACGTTGGATTAGGAGTGTGCTTACACTAGTCTTTTATGTTAAAAACTTAGTAATATCGCCGTCCAAATAGGCCGATGTTATTAGCAAATAAACTCGAGTTAATCCTATTGGTCCTGGGGGAAGTGCTTCAACCCCTATTAAGCTTTTGTTTGCTACTCATAAAAGCTTAGGAACTTCTTTATTGTAACTTAGTGAAGTGACTTTTCCTAAATCTTGTTTAGCATCATAACCTCTAAGTAAAATTTTTCTAAATATCAGCTCAGGTTATACATGGTATTGTTTATCAACCGAAGGTATAGTCTTCAAATTTTTGCAAAAAATTATTATTGAATATGTTCTTGCAAAACAGGCAAGAAAATGATATTTGATAAAGTTAGGAATGAATTCTAATGAATTTCGTCATTTCCAACTGCTAAAACCAATATTTAATAATTTAACAGATTTGAAAAAAAATTCCAAATTTCAACATTTGATGACGTCATCAAAAATAATGGTGACAGCAAATGTCTGAACATTCCATATATTATTATAATATCATATTCAAATCCAAGATAGATAGGCGGAAGAAGACCGCCCTCTCCAGGCTCGAGGAGTCCAAAAAGTCTAGATCGAATAGGGTTAAATTAGGACCGATTTTATCGCAGATGTTGAATAAATAATAATAATAAGCGTTATTTTATCTACTAATTGATAATTGATCAGTAAATAGGAAAATATTAGGATAAATGGAGTAATAATTGCCAATAAGAAATCTGAGAGCTATGAGTTGAACAGTCCTCATTGCTTTTTTGTAGATCAATAAAATGGATCTATAAAAGGTACGTATAGTACATTAACTTATCAATATTAATATTTCTTGCATAACGAGGGATTTAAATAAACAAGTAGATTGTAATAATCATATTTATATACATGTATATTCATTGAACGTGATATTGAAAAGATCAAGACACTTAGTCTTTGAAATGTTCCATAATCTTTAGAGTAAGTCAGGAACTCAGACAGACTGGGAAGGAATATTTCTAAATGGGAATAACCTATGACTACAACATCGTTTTCCTAACTAAATGATAAAGAAACCTAAGAAAAACCAAGGAAAACAAATGAAAAAACTAACCTTCTGTGCAATAGTCTTAACATGATCCCTCAATTTCAAAGTAATCTTATTAAAAGACCAAAACGTTTGGTAGATCGCACGAATAAATCTCCTATACTACTAATAGAGGATTTGCGATGGTTAACAATGGACAGATAAATAACCGATAAAATAAAGGATTTTAAAAATCTCGTAAATGACAGCAAAGACAGAAAATTGTATCATCTGAATATTAGCTACTACAGCAGATTCTCAGATTAGAAATATTAATAGTAGTCGTATAAAAAGTAAACAAGTGTTAACTTAGTAAACTATCCCGTGTACCTTAACTAGTGATTAAATTCATATATCAGCGTGGCCATAGTTTTTATTGTTTCATTAATTTTTATTAAATTTTTATTGATTTTCATATGAAAATGAAATGTGCACTTGCAGTTATTTCTGGATTTCATATCTCATTAAACTATAGCAACTTTATATATTTGAATTTCTATTTCTTAAAAATAAATGAGAACATTTGAAAAAATTATAATTTTTTAGATATATTTAAAATTTTGAATTGGGAATTTTAATGAAATATATATATATACATATATACATTTTTTTCAATTTTTCTCTCATATTGAACCCCAGTTATCAATTGGTATGAAGAAGTTAGTTTTTTAACAAGCATATATTTTTCAATTTTTGTCTCGTATACAATGCCTAATATCAATTACTCTGAAGAAGTTACACTTTTAATACGCATATATGTACTAAAGATATCAAACATAGTGAAGATACTTTTACTTGTGTTTGCTGTGGTAATTCAATGCATTGGACTACTAACTGCACATCATTTAAATCTGATTCTTTACGAATTTTAAAAACACTTCGGGATAATTTATTGCTAATTTGCAATAATTGTGTTACCAATGGCCATAAAGAAGCTCTTTTAGTGAATTTAACTCAAAAATCAAATACCTCAAAATTATCCGAAGTAAAAGATTTATGTGATGATATCCTAAATAAAACGAATCTTGACAATCTTGTTCTCTCTGAACATGGGTTTTATGCTCCAATGATGCAGCAACTCGACGAAATAAAAGAAAACTAAAAGCAAATTAGCGAACTTGTCAAAACCTCCCCAATAATCTCGAATGCGATTCCTACTAGAGGTCGCTCTGCCCTACCTTTGCTGCAGTTAGCAAAGGCT
>CABFPE010000090.1:636338-652106 GCA_900660155.1 Hofstenia miamia
TATATATATTGCTTTTCAACTTTTCAAATGGAACCAGCATAATGAATGTTTGTTATTATTTACTAGCAATGAATTATTTTTATCTACACTTCAACTATGCAACCAATGTTACACAGACTAACCACTTATGTACTCCATAGCTCAATCGGTGAGGCGAGTTTCGAATACAGGCTGATGCACTGTTATCTGTTCCTAATTTCAATAAAAAACACTTCTTTCCTTCTGTGGTAAATTGATTTTTAGAAAATTCTTTCCTTCTTAGACTAATCAGAAATTTTGGGCCCAATCGCTACCCAACCTGAATGCGGCCCAACTCATGTAATTCCAATTCGTCATGTATGTATAAAACTATTTTGCGGCTTGCTAAATCTGCGCAAAATTATAAATTCAGTTTTTCAAGAGTATATGATACTAATGTATATTTTCAAAACCTTTAAGAAATTATATAGCTTTAACTACAAATGTAGTCTAATTTATCAATTTTAGTCCAATTTTACCAATACCCCAGTCTAATTCCAGACTTCAACTCCTGTTAACATAGAAAAATGGACAGGACTGGGGATCATTTCGTATTTCTGCTGTGCTGCCGCAAAGTTACACTTTGCAACTTGCCATAATTCGAATTATTATCAGCTTTATAATTCATAATATTTCACTACAAGTTAAGGAATATAGAAATCGTGTTCAAATTATTTTCACTTTAGCAAAACAATTTTATAAACATTTCATTCAAAATGACTATGTTTCTCATTCATAGTTTCAATTATGATGTCCATTAAATTACCCCTTGTCAAATACAAACACGCAGGGGTGGATAATTTTTAATTCGAATTCCACAAATAGATTTTTTTATTTCCATAAATTAATCGATTTTGGCCTTTCAGACTCAGACTATTGCCAACTTTTGGCAATAATTAGAACGAAAATAATAGATCAAAAATCATAGTAAATTAACTAGTTTGATATTAATAAAAATCAATATACAACATAACATATAAGAACATTTTCAAAAAAAATCATCGTTGTGAGTTAACAAATAATGTTACTAGTGCTTCATATTTCTGTTAGTAACAAAAAAAGAATATCAAAGTTTATGTTGCCACTATAATCATAGTCACTAAAGGCAAATTTGGTTCTGCTTTAGATACCTTATGTAAATGATGTGATCATAGTTGAATTTCTTTAGGTTTGACATCACAAGATGTTAATATCACAATTGTGCAAAATAAGGTTAATGTTAAACATTCAATATACAAAAAACGGTGAATTCGGTGGTAAAAGCATAATATATTTTCTGCTCATTAACTGTGTAGTACACTCAGCAGCCAGTGCTATATAAATTTACTAAACAAGACAATAATGCTTCTTGAATCTGGAGTCGTAATTATATATTTCAGTAAGATTTAAGTCAATCTTAAATATTGGCAAATTATTGGCAATTTTGCTTTTTGAGCAGAGTGCACTAATCGATTGTATAAAGTATTCAATAGATTAAATATTTTCCAATTATTGCAATAATTTAATTTTGTCTACCCCTGGGGACATAGATTAGAACCAATACTTAATATATATGTATATATTACGTAATATGATTGTGGTAGGCAAGAGCCTGCGCAGGATTTTCCAGTGAGAGGAATATATCTGTCGAGATCACCTGGGCAAAGCCCCGCAAAAAATTTTAAAATATTGACGAATTGGACGCTAAGAAATACATTTCACCACTGCAGTTTTCAATTTCTTAAGTATTACTTATTTTATTTAACCACTCAAAGGCAATTCTGAAAATTTGACGGGGAACTTTCTAACATGTCCCCTTGTCTACGCTATTGGTTATAGGTAAACATTTCATGAGAGATGGAAGCATCTCTGCTCTATTTTTAAATTTTTTAACGTATCTATAATCTCAGTCGAGTTTTAGTTTCCATAGCCAAACATAGTAAATTAGAGTTTCATACAATGTACATGTATATGCTAAACTCATTGTGCTTAAATGATTTAATGAATCCTGTAAATATTATAAAAATTTGAGCATTGCCTTTTATCTACTAGTGATAGTCCTGTTTCCCAATGTGAATGCATAGAATTATTAAGCTATTCAATATCTTAAAATAATTGACTGACAAAATAGTTGGAGTTTCTTCCATTAATAGGTCAACGCCTTTGGAACTGCATATGACAACTTTGCCGCCAGAAATCGGTAGATGAAAAGAAAGTTTGTTTTATTTTACATTGAGACGCGCATAAAAAGATTTGTGAAACTGTACCCAGGTGTGCATTTTCTGTTTTAATTAGGAATCAAGATTTTGTAAGAAAACTTTGCTTTTGTAGTTATAAAGTTATTGTTCTAGTGTAGAAAATGTGTTAACATGCAACTATTAGTGTAATTCTAGTACTACAAATGCATCTTTCATTCTTCTTGCACAACATATATATATGTATATATATATAATAGAAAAAATATTTTTGAAATCATCGCACGCTCAAACACATTTACAAGAAATTTAGAAAAAATTCTTAAAAATTTTGAATTATTTTTGCATATTTCGTCTGTGCAAAACAACGTAATTGGGATTGAAAGCATGTCGCTTGAAAATTATGACCAGAGGCGGATCGGGGATTTTTTATGGGTCCCATGACTGTAATAAAAATCGACATATTCCTATATTTTTTTGAAATATGTTTGGTATGTAACCCTATGATTACTACAATTGAAAGTAGTTGGAAATTTTTAACATTATCTCAATATTATTAGAACATTAAAAATTCATATATTATTGTGTTTTGACTTCATTTTTCGCGCACTTAGTGTCAGCTTCTATTCCATAGTTCGACATTCAGTTTTATCTATGGATTATTAGAATTAGGTACAATAAGTTTATGATTTTCCTCCGATTGGGTGGCGAGGGGGACGCGGACACCCCCTTTATGTGTATCCCTAATTGCCATTTCAATTGATATCAGCAGATTGGAATCTTAAAATTTCAAAATAGCTTCTTTCGATTATCAGCTTGAGTCTAGAAAACCTTTTCTGGAATCATGAAAATTAATGCCTTTCACTACAAAGTTTCAGCATTGCTTTGAGCACATTCAGCATTAGAATACGAAATTTCACTACAGACTTTGAGAAAATCGTTACAAAAAACAGGTTGTGCTTTTAAAGCAAAATAAACAGTTTGAGGTTGTAAATTTTTAAAGATGGGTAAATTATACAACCCAGCACTGACCTTTTTATATTTAACTTGAAAAATTGACAACAGATTTGAAAATAGTTTAGATTTTAGCTCAGAAGTAAAATTGATGTACATAATAGTGCATTGGGACTCGAGCTTCTTAGTTAGATCATTTTTATTTGTAGCCGTAGCTTCGATTCTAAAACACACAGCCGGTCGCATAGAAATTTTATTGTATATGATATTCACCACATTTCTCATAATTTATCTGGACTTACAATCACCATAAATAGCTCTCAATATTCATTGTAAAAACTCTGTTTAATTTAATTGGAAAGTCAAAGCAAAAGTCAAACTTAAGGCAGCTATAAGAATCGCGATTTGAAAATTGTAGTAGAAGCCGGCCGCGGCCATAAGGATCCAGGCATTACTGGCCGTTAGCCTTAGCTTACGGCTGGCCGTGGGCAAAATGCAGCCGCACCCAAAATCCCCAAAGCACTAATTTATAATATGTGCTAAAACAAAAATAACTTATTCTGCATGAAAAACCGGACTTGAAGGGCACTAAGGACAGCTTAATCATAATTGGACAGTGAGTACAAGTGTAATAAATGGAAATATTAAAATTGCTCCATCCAAATTTTACCTCACTAACGCAAGAAAAAGTGTTTCGATACACAACCAGCACTAGCTAAAACTAGTTAAAAAATTCATAATTGATTTGATTGCGAAATGTAAATGAAAAACAATGATAAATTTTTGATTTCTTAAATTTAAATTTGCAAATTAAATTGCTAAAATAGCTAAGAATTTTGAATATCAGTTGAAACAAAATTGCAAATTAAGCGATGATTTTTCAATGGACACAAGATTTTCGTACATCAAACGATTATCGGGCATATTCTTAATTATAATTGATTTGAATCCTATTTGAAAATATTTTATTCACTTGCTTGTGTTACTAAAATTAATTATTTTACAAAAGAATCAACATTCACTCTTTTACCACTGTCAAAATATAATAATATCCTTATATTATATAACTTTTTGAAAAATTTGATAAGGAGAATTTTAATAACATTATCTTAAAATTGTATTTTTGTATGAAAGTAGCAAGACCTCCATGACGATAAATACTAAAAATAGTTTGTTCTGCAACCTCATGTGAAAGAATAGTTTTGCAATAACTTAATTATATATAAAAATTAACATTTTAAAATGTCAAAGTTACGACATCTAAGTTTGCAAATTTGGTTTTAGCAAAGAAGATGGTCTATTCATAGTAAATTCCAAATATTTCTAAAGCTATAATGAACAAATAGCATTTTTCATGCAGTTCAATTTTATCTATGTAAATGGTTAGCTTGCTCCTTCAAAATTATTGACATTTTATAATTTTAAAAATACAAAAAAAATCATTAGATTAAGAATGACTTTGCGCTAGTTACAATAGACAAATCCCTCAAACTTGAATTGTAGCAAATAAATTGGTAGGGGAACTTCAATTGATTTCTAAAACCCACGACGGTTTGTGTATCATAAAACCTTATATTTCAAATATAACTTTTAAATTAAATATTTCGATGTGTCTCATTGCCCCAATAAATCTTTCACAAATAATTCTTGTTCCCGCTAGAAAATCGGGGCGCATCCCTCCTTGGTGCAAGAAATATGTCTTGTTAGTAAGCTAAAAATGCTTAAGTGTTAGGAACGTGGACCTCGTTCAGCAGCACTGATCTGTATGAAACTAAGAACCTGAGACTGAGTTTTATATTTAAAAGCAGGATTGTTAAGCATTGTATGAAATAAATTGCAAATTTTGAGTGATTGCAATAGTTGCTGACAGTTAACTCAAGCGCTGATAATAGATTTTGGAATTAAATTAACTATTATTGTAAAGAAATAATAGGTCTACCAAATTTTAATACCATTATTTAGTAAAGTTAAATGTATGAAGGAAAGAGATTAGATAAAACAGAGTCTAACGCAACCAAAAATTATATCAGTAGCATTTCAAAAACTTTACATAAAATAAATGATTACAATAAGTAAAAACGGAAAATATATTAATTAGAAACATTCATTGCAAATATGAAAATCTAAAATTGAATAAGTATCTTCTGTTACATTGAAATCAAAAATTTCAGCAGAGTTAAATCTGTATCAAAATCGAAAAAATTCTTTTTCCGAAGTCAAAAAATATATTGGAGGCATGGCATAAGAATAAATAAATAATCAAGAAATATTAGGTAAATAAAATTTGAGAGGTAATTTATTCATAATTTGTTACATTTTAACAGATATTTATGGGCCACTCTTACCAAAGTATAGATGTATAGTATGTTAAATTGAATTGAAGTAGTGACAGTCTGGTTAAATCCTTGATAATGTAATTAAGGAAAACGTTGTTCTAAAATTTAGAAAGAACGTTGATTTGGTAATAAAACGCGAAATTTTGTAAGGATTGGCGAACTATTGCAGAACACTGTAAACAAGTGTCAAGGAATTGCTTCCGGAATGTCGATTTATGATATGTATAGACTTTTATATTTGAAAGAATGTCAGGCAAATTTAAAAATAGAAATTTCCTTGCAATGTAAGGTTGATTGATTGTCAAAACTATATTTGAAAAACTTAATGATATATTATACTAAAAAACTAATTATTAAAAACATTGTGGTTTTGTTGTTGGACTTAGGTGTGCAAAGTTAACATAGCACAGATTCATCTACTAGAAAAACCTATTATATAGATACAAAATATGTGTATTCCATTTTACTATTGTAGGAAAAAATACGGGAAAATTCATACAAACGGGGAGAAGTATTTTTATACATCGTTACTATTATATGAGTGTGATTTTGTCGTAATTAAATTACTCTCTTAATGGATACAGCTATCTGCAGCAAAGAAAATATATATTCATTTTATTTAGGTTAAATTTTTCCCTCATGTTTGTACGGAATTTACTTATTTCAACAATATGCTAAAAAATAGAAGAGCAGAAATCAAAAGTGAAATGCGTGTTAAAAAAATGAAGTATAACACCAAAAACATTCAATCTTCAAAGATATGAGTGTCTTCCATATATGCCATTTGATTCAAATTCACGAGACGCTTTGAACAGGAATACTTGACTTAAAATTGGTCAAAACTTGTTTTAGTTGCTCGGAAGTCAATTTCGCGAAAATAATAAAAAAAGTCTCAAAATCTTTATAGATTATCAGGGTAAATCTCCCATCTCAATTGCATATTCTAGTTAATTTAAAATTTTTGATCAACCTTGTGTTAATAAACCCAATTTTAGCAGTCGATAATAAAAGTTAATGGCAATGATAGACCAGCTGTTGCTTACCACAGTAATGAATTAGTACTAATAGAAAATTAACCTTAGCTTTAGCTATAAGCAAGAGAGGTATATATATATATATATATATATATATATATATATATATATATATATATATATATATATATATATATATATATATATTAAAATTACAGTAAAAAAAATCTTCCTGTAGAAACTATGACAATTACTTTCCAATCACGTCTATAAATCATAGGAGATAAACAGTGAAATTTTTAGCTCCATTCATTATTTGGTTCACTTAAAATATAGTTTGGCTTCTTTGGTAAAATTCAATGTTGAACGTGGAGATCCTGGTTCACAGCTGCCAAGATCACCAGATCTGAGTCCTTGCCATTATTATATGCATATTGCAATTTATTGCTTACATGGAAAGTTCTATTATATATATATATATATATATATATATATATATATACATTGCGTACATTAAGAAGTAGTAAGATTACGATTTCTTGAAATCATAGAGTGCAAAATAGAGTTTACACAACAAATTATAACAGTTTTCAGATAGTAATGAAATTAAGACTAAAAGTACAGAAACAACGACAATAATTATTCATGTTTATTGCGCTGGAACGCTGACATCGTCAATTAAATTAGAGATTAACTGTGGATGGTGTATTAATTAAGAAAATTGAAAATTGAGAGTAAAAGAACGCATGATTTTTGCTTCCTCAACAAAAGCTAAACTGGCTTTTTAATATCTGAATAAAGTGTAAAGCGGAAGTTGGACTGACAACATTCTCCAGGAAATGTAATCCACGACTGTCTATAACAAGGCATTAGACGTGTCGCAAGTGATTATGTTGCTGTACAAAATCTGATTTATTTTACATTTATTTAATTTATTGGCTATTCTGGCTTTTATCGTAATCTTTGACAATGCAGTGCCTGAGGTTTAATTACTTTAGTCAGGACAAAATGATATCTTTGGAAAACTAGTAAAAATTTAAAACAAAACGAGAAACGGTTAGCTTAGGTATATTTTAACTTCCTAAGTTTTCCAAGATTTTTACGAATTTGTTACTTTAAAAGGTTAGTACCAAATGCCACGATTGTAATAAGAACCATTTTCATAGTGATCAAACTAAATATTGAGCGGTACTAAATTTCTTGATTCAGCATCGGTATTAAACTAAGAGTTAGCTCTTGGTTGAAGTAGTTCTACACAGGAGTCTTCAAACGTATCTGGAAGACAATGCGCAGATTAGTAGTTTACATACACTTACATTGCAGCGTATTTCTCACAAAATCGGTATCCATAACCGTAGGCGCCTCTATCAAACTCTTATACATGATGTCAATATACACGGTGCGTGTAAATGCCAAAATACAGTATTACCTGTAGCAATAATTAAATTTAAATTCTCTTGAATTTCTAAGTTGACAGTTGTTGGCAGAAACTTTGAATATAAATATAAATTTATAAGTCTATGAATGATTTTTGAATTGTACATTATTAATACCGCTTATATAAATTTATACATTACCATAGAGGAATGATTTACAAAAAAGCTTATATATATACTAATACCTCCCTCTCCGTAGTATGGTTTTTGCAAAAAAGTGCTACATAGGGGGCGGCGAGGAAAATTGTCCATACTACATAGAGGGATTTTGGGTTTTTGGCCGAAAATTAACTTTTTGGCTATTACTCCCTAAAACATCCATCGATCCCTTAAATATTTTGCATGAAGGTAGTGACTACTAAAAGACTACGTCCTACAAAAATTCAGGAATTTATGTGGGAAATTCAGCTTATATGGTTATGTGGAAAAAATACATAGAGGGAGGTATTAGTATATATATATATATATATATATATACTAATACCTCCCTCTCCGTAGTATGGTTTTTGTAAAAAAGTGCTACATAGAGGGTGGCGAGGAAAATTGTGCATACTACATAGAGGGATTTTGGGTTTTTGGCCGAAAGTTTAATTTTTGGATATTACTCGCTAAAAAATTTATCGATTCCTTAAATATTTTGCATGAAGGTAGTGACTACTAAAAGACTACGTCCTACAAAAATTCAGGAATTTATGTGGGAAATTCAGCTTATATGGTTATGTGGAAAAAATACATAGAGGGAGGTATTAGTATATATATTATGTTATAAAAATTTTTTTTCATTTCTTAGAATTTTATGGTATTTTTACCGAATCACTTAAGCTAAGTTATTGAAAACATCTCTATAGCTATTTTTGTTTTATTAAAAATAAATTTATAATACTTTAAGTAAATACACATAAACTGAGAAGCACTAAACTCATTCACTATTCCTAATTGCCTAATTGTAAAATTTCTACTAAAATATAGAAGTACTCATTGCGACGATTTAGGTTCTTACTCCATCTTCCTATAATACTTGAATTGTGCATAATTCAATTTCGAAACGTTTTAGCTGAATAGATTTCTTCTAAAAAACATTAAGCGAAATCTACAGAATATAAAGTACTTTTTCTGCGCAATCGGTTTTTTGTTAGAGTAATTGACGTTGTAAAATACGCAAGATTCGGGCAAGCAGTGTGTTTGAAGTACTTACTTTGGAATTCAATATTTTTTTAAATATTTTTTGCATACTAAAGCATTTAGTGCCATACATAACTGACTCAAATCACACCAAACATTGACATGGATGAGCTAATATTCTCAGAATATCTAGAGAAGTTATGCAGTGATATATTCATTTAGACATGCCTCTACTGTTAATAATACTTATTTTCTAAATACATTTAAATTTTTAAAGGAATTGAGGTATTTCAGCATCCGATGAGTTGAGTTGCGTATAAGTATGTGAATTATGGTTTTGTTTAGGAATTGTAAATTACATAAAGTTCAGGAGTTATTATCTAAGATTGCTATCCATATCCTCCTAGCCCATTTATTAATTTTCATTTTAGAATAGACCTCCCGAAACTTATACTTTTCTTCAATAGTATTTAGACAAAAGTTTCTGTATGCCACATAGTAATGATGTTATGCAGACATATCTGACTTCATTTTTCTGCAATGCCTCCAATGTCAATTAAAAAATATATGTTAAATTGCATTATCCTCATTGAATTATGATGGCGATCCTATCCGGGGTACGCAAGAAAGGGGGCAAATATTTTGTCGGGGCTTCGACCCGTTTTTGGATGTTCATTTGGCTGTGACTAAGGTGTGTAAGAAAATCCTAAGTACGCCTCTGAATACAATTTGTACTGAGCTTACCAAATCTTGATAATGAATGTCTAATAATGATTTATTTAGAATCAAATGCCACATTAAGATTTTAAGGTAAAATTCTCAAATTATATCTTCCAAGAAGCAACCGGTTGAATTATTAATGGTAAATTCATAGGTTATGTTAAAGATTATTATTATTTATTTAATATGTTACGAATGGACCTTTTGTAGGTGCCACATTTCTAGAATCCAGCGGTGTAACATGAGAAATAACTTTGAATTACAATGGCGAATGACTTTCTTGATAAGCTTCTATCAAATTGCTTTGTTTTACTAACGCGCACATTTTAATAATGTGATAAATTCGTCATTTTGAAAATATTAATTGTAAAGCATCAATTAGCAAAAGGCAAGACTATGATAATCACGATTGACAAATGCTCTTGCAATTATTTCTCTATTCTCCATTCTCTCTTATCAGCATTTGACGTCCATCAAGGAAGTAGCTAAAAGCGCGTTCTCAATTAACCCATTTTCTAATAAATTGTTCCTATTACGATGTACATTTGCCGTTGTGTTAGTGTACATGTAGATATTCAAAAATCCTGGTGCCTTCCAAAAGGTCTCAATGTCCATTCTTGAAAGCAAAACAATCTCTATGCAAACTTGACTTTGTCATTTTAAAATGATTCCTAGATCAACAGTGATGACTCTTGGCCTTTAAATAGCCTTTGCAAACATATATTCCGTTCGACATTTATACCAATAAGCTATTTAATGAATTTAATCTCATTTCAGTAGAGTTTACTTAGTTGTTGTCAAAGGAGACAGTGTTCAAATGCATTTTTAGTGTTTATTTTTTAAATAGGCTTCTACCCTGGCTTCTGGTTACTCACTTGTTCATGACTGAGATTTCCTCTTTCACTTTGATAAAATCTTGCATGGTATCCGCACTTCTGAAATTCATTAAGCCATAACTATGTCAGACTCTTTTTATAAATACAAATTCAAAATTTATGATTTTACAGCCACAAAATTAATTCAATCGAAGAACTCCTTTAAAAAATTTAGTTACGACCAAAATATTTTTAAAGGCCATGTAATACCAAAAAAACCATGTTTGCTCCCAGCAAGTTCAAGTATATGGATTTTAAATTGTGAAACTATGTTATAGCTATCGCAGGACTATGGTACATTTCTAAACCTGTATGAGCAAACAAATTTAAAAACTAAGCAAATATGTGAGATGTAAGCGGTATTGCATATAACTTTTTGTTAAATCTGAAATTGCCTAAAAATTTTATAATTGAAAAACATGGTATTTATTTGATGTTTCACGCAAGGGTGTAGTCCTAGGATGTGTAGCGGGCATACGCTAATTGCCAATTTAAAATCAGCATGTATAAGGCAGATATATTCACACAAACATATCTTAGCCATAAGCAAAAGCTGGCGAAGCTCCATGAAATTTTTAAAAGTTTTTAAAAAATAGAGATTAAAAAGGCATTTTAACACTTTAGTTCTTAATTTTATTCAATTTTTCCGAAATTTATTTCATTTAACCAATAAAAATCAATTTTGAAACCTGACGAGGGCACATTCCATCACGTCCCTCTGGCCACTGCATGAAAGTTACAATTTTCAGCGGATATACACTAGTAGATTATTTGTATACTGCCTGCGTATGACCTTGACTATATCCCTGATTCCACCATGAAAAATACCGACTACGGCCTAACTGGATAGAACGTTTTTAAAAACCTACTTATACTGTGTCACAACAATCAGTCGTTCAGTAAAAAAATAATCTTAGGAATGTACATTGAAGCAATTTTTAGGCCAAACAATGCTTGGCGCCAAGTAAAACAGCAGTTTCTTTGATTTCCGTTTAAGTAAACATTGTTGATTTGTATTTATAATATGTTTGTTTTGATTTTTGTCATTTATGATAAGCAAATATTTTATCTACAGAACGCAAACGAAAACACCTAGTATAAACGAGAACAAGTAAACACTACTATGACACTTGTCACATGAGGACTAGCAAGAAATTTTCAAAAGTTAAATTTTAATTTTCAAATAACAATCAGAAATACAGAAAAATTATTTTTCATAATTGCACAATACATATATATATATATATATATATATATATATATATATATATATATATATATATATATATAGATAGGTAAATAGATAGGCAGGTAGGTAGGTAGATAGATAGATAATAGTTATAGATGTATTGTTGAATCGAGGAATTATATATATTAATTATGTACCCTATTAATTTCATTTTAAAATTTTTAATGGACTCTAATATATTTAATCTAGGAAATGATAGGGATAAGGCGTGATTTGAGGAAAAACAGTATGAAAATTTAATTTTGCTCTTATTCAACGTGATAGTGAATTTAATGACGTACATGAAAGTGTTTATATATTTTTGATATTTTTAAAAATTTGATTACCTTGACTTGTCTTTTCTATGCATGCTTTTACTTAGTTAAAGTAAAATCTGCAACTAAATGCAGTCATATCTTGTTTAAAAATTCGGGAATTTTTTATTTAATTTACTCAACTTTTTTTTATTATTATTTGCAAAATTTTATTTTTTGGTTAAGATCAATAACGACAAATGTAAGTAAATTTTGAATAAAAAAATTTCAAGATATATTTTTTTGAACATTTTGGTTAGTATTTGAAGATAGTGCATACACATTCAGAATTTTAACTAGAAGTAAATGTAACCGTGAGAATATATTGCCTTTATGGGACTATTGATTTATTTTTCAACCTGTCAGAATATTGAATGAAACTTTCCAGGTGTATAAAACTCGTAGCATCCATCTAAAAGTTATGAAAAAGTAATAAGACCATAGATTATTAATTCTGGAATTACTTCCCACCATTTATATTTAACAGAAAAGATGATGGGAAAAACATGGAATTCCGAGACTAAATTTAAATTAATTACAACACAACTCTTATCCAAGTAAGAATTATTTTAAGAGATTATATTTGGAGTAGCAATATCCATTGAATTCTATAATTTGAATATTTTATTAAATTATTAAAGCTATAAACAACTTACTTTTTATCCAATCTGTGTTTATCTTAACCTTATTTTATATGTGGAAATCGAGTAAATTTAAAAAAACTTTGCAATTAGCTTAATTTTTTAAAATTTTATGGGAAGATATTAATGCACTATATAATTCGTTGGTAAATTAATAAAGAAATATTTTCCACAACTGAATTTTGCTAACAGTGGTTTTTAATAGGGTTTGAACTTCAAAAGAAATTCTTGGCTTTTTCTAATGCATTGCCAAATTAAATGCAATTAGAAACGATTTACCCCAATCACCTGTCAATTAATTTATAATGGAAGTTACATTTTCAGAAATTGACATTCGCTCTTTGCTTATTTAAGTGTGTATAAGATAAAACTCAATTTTTGCTTTTTAGTTTGCAATTTTCAGTTAACTAATTGCTCGCCTTTATTAATATGTATCAGTGAGTGTTTAAAATACCTTAATAGGAAAAATGTAAAACAAAATAGTAGTATATAAATGATTTATTTCTAACTTCAAATTGCTCATTGTATCCTTAAGGCCAAAACGTTTAGTCCACAATTAGTTTCTTCCATGCCTATTAAAAAATTTGAAATCCTGGGATTTGAACACATCTATGACAAAGTGTACTTCCCTGTTATAGCCAAAGTTCATGGTAGAAACTAGTCTTGGGCTTAAGTATATGATAATATTTACTTTTTTCGAGGCAAAGCTTAGAAATTCTTTCTATAACCATGGTAGCAAAAACCACCCTTAAGTATTGAGTTTTTTTTTGCAAATATATAATCCAAATTCGATCCAGTTTTATTTCAGATCTTAGATATCTAGTATTTAATGAGTCATAATCGTTTAAGAATTATTTATGGAAACCATCAGAAATACCTGGGTTACTTTGGGTTAAGTTAAAATTAGCATAATATGAGTTATATGAATAATAGGGGTGACAGTCATCCCCTTCTATTTGATAATGGGGTTTCGAATGGGTTTTTTCAGAATGATTGAAGTTATCTCATTTGTAGCTTGTTAATTGCGATAATTAGCCTAAAATTGTACCAAGTTTAGTTTTCAGGTATTTTTACTGTACGGTTTTTTCTATGCGGCTTATCGTAGTGGAAAAGCACGAGTCTTAAAGCCTTACCTAATCGTATTCTTAACGAGGCCAAAAGCCTACAAAATACAATTTGTCTTTGTTTTACTTTGAATGGAACACTATGTATTTGAAACTAATTCACTCACTTCACTCCTAAATGTTATAATTGTTAGCTAATATGAGAAATATCCTCAAATAATTATACATAAAGCAGGTATAATTCAGGCTTTGTTATCAAAATGAAATTTTGTGGAAGGTCTACTAGAATAATTGTGAAATATGTATCTTACAGTACGATTGCCAAATTGGGAATTTCGAGAAATCCCTAAGGTTTCAACTAAATAGCAGCTTCATGAAACCTCTAAAAATATTTAGGATTTTCATGTACTTACTGGACAAATCCTAATGTAGCCCTTACCACCGAATTTAAGGGCTTCATAAATACATAATTGAAACTGAAATTTTACAAACTCTTGATACAGTAGGAATGTCACTACATTTTTAGTTTCATAATTTTATTTTATATCTATTACTTTAACTATTAATTTACATCAAATTTGATTCTTTATTTAGATCTGCATATTTCACTCAAAAGCAACCGTTTTTGCAGCAGATGCCTTCGTTCCCATCAACGTCAGTAAGCGACTTCTTGAGCGATTTACGTCTTTCACAATACACACAGGTTCTCAATAGCGCTGATTACCTAACAGTAGGAGATTTACTCAGCGTCGATGATTCGGTGCTTGAGGTTTTGGGCATTGCTTCTGCCAAGCATAGGAAAAAGATTTTATCAGCTCTTACAACACTACGTGGTCAATATGCCAAAATTAGACATGTCCAATCAACAATGAAAGACAGTCCTGTTAAGATCTATATATGAGCACTTTACAAATCATTTGTCTAAAACTTGTACTAGCTCAGCGTCCAGCAAAAAACTTTTTCAGAAATTTTGTGTAATTTAGTTTGCAATTGTATTTAAATAAATTCCTTGTTTATCTTTTTCAGAAAGCATTTATTTAGTAAAGCGTATAACTGAAAATTTATTTTACGTGCGCCTCTAGCGGCAAATGTATTAACAATAATTTTAGTTAATATAAAGTAGAAACGAAACGTTTTAATGAATTAGTGTTTCATTAATATTAGCATATTGATAAGACATAAGCTTTCGCCTACGAATCAACATTTACTTGTAATTGGAATTTATCTTAAATGAATATGTACTTATAATTTGCACATAACAATGTGAAGCACCGATGTTTCAATGTAGTGATCCTTAAAATTTAAATAAACTTTCTTCTAAAACAGTTACTATTTTTACTTTGACTAATGAAATCGAGTGTGGGGAATACTAAAAAATTTCTAAAATCGAAGGCGCATTTTAATCGCTATACTCATGCAATTACAATATAATTTATTCATAAATTAAGCCATCTGCTCATCTTCTTAATTTCATATTTTCTATGCTATCAGATGTGAAATATTTAGAAAAGTGTATGCATTTCGATAATCTTGTCTATGTTTAAAAATTATACGTTAGTCTATCAAAATTATTGTGTAAATGCGATATATATATATATATATATATATATATATATATATATATATGTTATATGTATATATATATATTTATATATGTATATATTAAAATATTTCATTTTTTCACCATTTCTGAAATCGAATATGTCTGTGTTGCGATGGGTGGGGATATAGGAAGAAAGTTGAATTGAGACCAAAATTGTTATCAAGAAATTTGGGTTGCACTGCTCAATAGAAATTTTTTGGAGTTAATTTTTCTTAATATAGCCACTTGTCGCAGATTTACAAAATCAGTATCAAAATAATTGGAAGACCCAATTTCTTATACATGGTTAAGAGAGCTATAAATATCTTT